>CAXHSM010001186.1:0-167398 GCA_964019185.1 Maratus speculifer | reverse complement strand
TCAGGCAATTTCAAGAATAGAGTAATACTTTTTTATAGTTTAATATATATATATATCAATTTAGCGGGGTTTTTTTCATATTTTAAACAATAGAAAAATATTGATGTTATAAACTTCTTAGTTTAAAAGATACTCTTCAACCCTTTCGAGATTTATGATCCGTATATGCATCGCGTATATATCGCGATGCGGTCTCGTCAGCATTAAGGTACAATGATTATAAGCTGAGGGGAACGATGTTTTAATTTTCTTAACGAAAGGATAATGCAGAAAATTGTTTATTTATTGTATATGTAATATTAATTATTGTATATATTAATATGTTGTATATAATAATAATTATTGTATATATTAATAAAATAAAATTACAAATGTGACAAAATGTAATTAAAAAAAAAATCAATTTATTTCGTTTTTTTTTTTTTTTTTTTTTTTTTCTAAGCAAGAGAAGGAGCATTTATTTATATATTTTACTCATTTAGTTCAGCCTTTAATGTTATTTTTTTAACAAATATTAACCTATTTGTTACAATGTGTTTGCCAAGAAATTAAATTTTCCTTTAAATTAAAAAAAAGTTTATAAGATCAACATTTTTTAATTGTTTAAAATTATAAAATTAAAAATTATGAAAAAAATGTTTAAACGAAAAAACAAAATTAATTTTAAATATAAATATGTATATATATATATTACTATTATTAGAATTGTTGTAATGTTTTCTGCCCTGCTATATTTTGTAATTTCATGTAACTAATTAATCTACATATAATCCCACCCCTACTTGAAATTTACACTACATTCGAATCATTTGTTATGCTAGCATAAAAAAAATTACACATATTTTTTTTCTTTTCTCCGTTATATAATAATACTGTTATAATAATAATAACAATAATTCGAACCTGAATTAAACGATTAAAATATAAGCAAAAATTATTCAAACGCAGAAATTAACCCACCACGCGCCAAGTAATAAAGTTATACCTTTTCTGATAGAAAGGGGTGGTGCAAACTAACAACTTAAAAGATAACAATTTAACGGGTTATTATTTAGAAATAATTAACGAAATGGAAAAAAAATATGCAAGTATAAACTAATTTACTGTACCCCGATTTACGTCCACAATAGGCGGCAAAGTTAATGACGTAAATAAAAATTGTCATAGATCAAGGTACATTTAGATGCGTTAAAAAGGTTAAGTAGTAAAAATTTTCCAAAATCTTATCACCATATTTTGCTGTGCTAAGGGATTATTATTTTATACACATTTAACATTAGTAATAAAATGCGTTTGCAATACAAGAATTCGGAATAAATGCATAAGTCGTTAACTTAAAATCTAGTGTTTTTCTAGCTGCCCTTTTCAAGTTTTTGAGCTTGTAAAAAAACCTTGCAATGAAGTTTGAACCGACAATATTTTCTTTTTTCTCCTAGAAACTCTCTGTTAAGCAGATTTAGTTTTCTAAGGTCTAAATCAATATTTTCAAAAACCGCCATTCGAACTTCAATAAGGTTTAGTTCTTCTGCTTATTTTTCAACGGTCAACATATTTTTTTTCCTTTCCCTTGGGCTCAAAATATTTATGCCTATTTTCGACAGTACATTTTTTCTTCGATACAACAAAATTATCGTGTGGTTATTTCCATATCAATGGGATTTATACATTTTCCATGCCATTTCCTACATGGATGCCATACCTGTGATGGCACCGATGTGGAACATGTTTAATCAAAATAAAAGTTTTAGTTTCTCCGATCTGTATTGTTATCAGAGATTAGTGTACTGACTCTGCGTCGTATGGAAATTTCCTCCTTGCGCCCCAATCGAGTTTTTTCTATGGGGGGGGGGGGGGGGAAGATTCCCAGAGCGGTTTTTTGTGCGTGCATAACATGTCCATTTCTTGCGATACACGTACGGTTCCAACACTCTTTAGGGTTTTCGCATGCGCTGAGCATTTTGCGATGGAAAAAAATGGGTATTGCCATTGGAAATTTTCGAGTTTCTGTAACTATAACCATAACCGTGAGCGCCATTTTGTTGCCGTTCACAGAATCTCGAGCTCATACCTCTGAATAGCTATATCTGAAATTTCACCTCGATCGGTTGAGCGGACTGGCCGCTAGAGCTCCATATATCGGCAAAGTTTTTTTATTACCACCCTGTGCATTGCAAGCCTAACAAAAGTTCAGTGCAATTTATATTGCTTGGCAAGTTAGAATTTTTCCCATAAAATACACATAATAATAATTATCTTATTTTGACGTAAGTTGTATTAAATCAATATTGAGAAAAATATACTAATGGCGTTCAAAGCACTGAAAATAAAACAATTAAATTGTTAAAAATACTATGTGTATCTTTCGCTCTGGATCTCAGATTTAAAGTATACTGCTTCGTTATCTATAATTCTTTGCAATACATCTTATACTATAATGCGAGCAAAAATTGAGTGTGTCTGTGTGGGTAAATTTTATCTCAAAAACGGCTCTAACGATTTTCGCAAAAATTTGGATTTTACCATTTTCGGGCACGAGAAGACCATTGGGCTAGGTCCCATGTTCGGGAAAATTCGATTACTGGGTCATTTTGGGTCATAATGGGTCAGGATAAAGCTATTTATATCTATAGAACGGCTGGATCGATTTTAAGGAAATTTTGTACCCAATCGTTTTTTGGTACGAGAAAATTATTGGGCTGGGTCACATGTTCGAAAAATTTCGATTAGTGGGTCATTTTTGGGTCATTATGGGTCAAGCCATTTTTATCTAAAAAACGGCTCTAACGATTTCAACCAAATTTTATATTTTATCGTTTTGGATTACAAGAAGACCATTGGGTTAGGTAACATGTTCGAGAAAATTCGGTTAGTGGGTCATTTTTGGGGTCATTGTGGGTCATGCTATTTTTATCTAGAGATTTTCTCAAGCAATTTTGACTAAAAATTGCATTCTATGGTTTTCGGGCACGTGAGAAACATTGGGCTAGGTTACATGTTCGAAAAAAAATTTTAATGGGTCATATTGAGTCATTAAGTGTCTGGGTCAAGCTATTTATATTTAAAGAATCGCAGAATCAATTTCATCGAAATTTTGCCTGTAATAGTTTTTTGACACGAGAAAGCTAATGGGCTAAGTCACACGATCTAGAGATTTCGGTTATAAGAGTCATTTGTGGGTCATGATGGGTCATAATGGGTCATGGTCAAGCTATAACTAAAAAACAGGTGGATCGATTTTAACGAAATTTTGTATACAACATTTTTTTGGCACGTGAAAACTATTGGGCTAGGTCTCAGTTCGAGAAATTTCGATTACTGGGTCATTTTGGGTCATAAAAGGTCTGGGTCAAGCTATTTATATATAAAGTACGACAGTATGAAATTTAATGAAATTTTGTATGCAAGTTTTTTGACACGAGAAAATTAATGGGCTATCTCACATGTTTGAGAGATTTCGATTATAAGAGTCATTTATGGGTCATGATGGGTCATAACGGGTTATGTCATGCTATATCTAAAGAACAAGTGGATCAGTTTTAACGAAATTTTGTATACAACATTTTTTGGCACGAGAAAATCATTGGGCTAGGTCACATGATCGAGAAATTTCGATTAATGGGTCATAAGGGTCATAAAGGGTCTGGGTCAAGTTATTTATATTTAAAGAACGGCAGGATCGAGTTTAACGAAATTTTGAGTGTAATAATATTTAAACACGAGAAAACTAATGGGCTAAGTCACATGTTCGAGAGATTTCGATTATAAGGGTCATTTGTGGGTCATGATGGGTCATGGTCAAGCTATATCTAAAGAACGGGTGAATCGATTTTAACGAAATTTTGTATACAGCATATTTTTGGCACGAGAAAATCATTGGGCTAAGTCACATGTTCGAAAAATTTCGATCAGTGGATCACTTTTGGGTTATTCTAATTTTATCTAGACAATGTCTCGCGCAAATTTGACCAAATTTTATATTCTATCGTTTTCGGACACAAGAAAATCACTGGGTTAGGTCAGATGTTTGAGAAAACTCGATTAATGAGTCATTTTGGGTCATAATGGGTCAAGGTCAAACTATTTATACCTAAAAATTGGCTCAATCGATTTTATCTAAATTTTGTATTTAACGTTTTTCGGCAGGCAAAAATTAATGAACTAAGTCACATTTTCGAGAGATTTCGATATAAGGGCCATTTATGGGTCATGTTAATTTTATCTAGAAAATTGTTCTCACTATTTTGAGTATATTTTCTATTATATCGTTTTCGGGCAAAAGAAAACCATTGAGATAGGACTCATGCACGTAACAATTCAATTAGTAGGTCGTTTTAGGTCTTAATGGGTTCGGGTCATTCTAATTATATATAACAACGACTCAGTCAATTTTACCTAAATTTTGCAACGGAACGTCTTTTGTCACGAGAAGACTATTGAGCTGAGTTGCATATTAAACAAAATTATATTAGTGGGTCATATCGCTTCATTGCTGAATGCTGTCAAGCTAATTTTACTTAAGAAATGGCTTAAACGATTTTGATTCATTTTATACTCTACTGTTTTTGATTACCTCAAGACCATTGAGCTAAGTCACATGTTTGATCACATGTGATTAGTGGATCATTTGGGTAATAAGGGTCAGGATCACGAGACTATGGCAAAAGCCAATAAGTTGGCGATATTTGACAAAATACTGGCGAAATTTGGCCGAAAAATCGACTATTAAGGTTACGAAACCAAAACACATATTTGGCGCCAAATGAAAGAATGTGTCCAAATTTGGTTATATCTGGCAAAAAATATTATCTTTCAGAATGTGAAGAAATTTTTTATACATTGTTAATAGTCTTCGAGATGCATAGTTTAACTAATCAGAGTCGAGCTAAAAAAGTGATTTGGATTGATGTCCTTTCGTTGTAAATTTTAAAATAAATTTAAAATTTATGAACATGTGCATACAAACATAGTTTTCTTATTGATTGTTTTCGTAAATAATACTATTATTAATAACATGTTTTACAGTAATAATACTATATCGAGTTGAAAACAAAGTTAATTTTGACCGAGCTGAGCTCGGTCACCCCTGCTACTATATATTTAAACAACTATATGAATTTGAATAAGTGTATAAAACTGTAAAAAATTATGTATATATATATATATATATATATATATATAAACAGCAGGTACAATATATGAATGTCACAAGTTGATTTTCTGCCTTTATGCTTCAGCGGCCTATTTAAACTCCACCCCTTACTTTAAATTCAACATTACTTTAACTTTAACTTCAAGTTTCTATCGGCAGATTTAGTATAATGAAACGCTTACATTAAATATAAATAAATGACAAGTTAAAAACCTTTTTGCTATAATTAAAGAAAAAAACTATTATAAACCAATATAAAATAAAATAACAAATAGCAAATGTAAAACAAACAAAATAAATGCTTGAATATACTAACGATTTTTTTTATTGAAAGTATAATACAAACCAACGCATCAGATCCACTCCGACACGCCTTAATAGCACAAATATATTTACATCTTATTACATTTGTCCTGGCTACATCGACTCCACTTGCGACTCGACAACAACTTAAGACTCATTGAATTTCCTGTTCGTGATTCATAAAACAGCTCATTCATTTCACATCTGCAATTTCCTATATCTTGTTGTAACATCTAAAATTATCCGCTTTATTGGTAGACTTTAGGAGAGCATAATAGTATAAGCTCCTGTAACCACGCCCATTTCTAGCTTTGCCCGTAAACTTTTAATATATCCGGACTTGAAATGGTAACCGTTTAGTGAAGCATATATTACAGTACCCACCATCACGTGGGGGTGGTGGGATAGCGCGCCAAACAGGTTTTTCTTTCCAAAAACTGTCATTGGAATTGTTGCTCCCACCGAGATCACAAAGACGTCTGTGTGCATCCCGGGCATAACGGCAAAAACAGAAATTCGTCAACAAAGGAATTACTACCCATACTGCTGCCAATCTTTAAACCGCATCTTAATATAATCCTTTGCATGGATAATTATTATAATAAAATGGATTTCCTAATTAAAATCATTATTACGAATTTTACTGAATCCAATAATTAGATTAATAACTTTATTAAAAGACAGTTATAATGTTATGCAAATTGCAGAACCACTGAGGTAACCTTATTGTAAAAAACGCTAAAACTGTTTTTTTCATCATAGAGTTCTATATTAACACTATTATTTTCACTAACAATAATTATAATACTGTGACAAAAGTCTGCACTAATATCATTAGCATTGGCCTTATTTAATTATATAAAAACCTGGATCGATTTCATTGAACTTAGTATAAAAATAATAATTATAAATTCAAATAGCATCAATCAATCGATAAATATGCAAATTTATTATCTCCTGATATTGGTTTACACCTTTATTGTTTTTTTTTTTTTTTTTTTTTTTTTTTTTAAGGAAAATTAACTAATCGTACTTTCTAATAAATCTGGATATATAATAAATATAAATAACCTGTTATGTAATCAAATATATAAATATATCTAAACTACGTATATCGTAAAGCACAAATAAACTGCATATTTTTATATTTCTGCAATAACTTTCTTTTTATTATGGCTAATAAAAATTCGATAAAATAAAAATTCGAAAATATTTTGGTATTTTGTCTAATAAAAATAAAAATAATTTTTAAAAACTTCGTTTTCAGTTTCATTAAGATTATTCATTCGCTTGTAAATTGAAATGAACTGGACAACATTTTTCCCAGCAGAAATTTTCTATTAACTAGGTTTAAAATAAATACATTCAATGCGGAAATAAACTATATTAATTTATGATTGTAATAACGGCTTGTTTTGCTGAACGTGTTACAAGTTCCATCTACTATCAATTAAATAAAACATTGAATGCCAATAATGGTTTTTCATGTCATGTATGATAAATAAGATCTTTCCTTCTTGGCAGGGCACTTTAAATTTAGGATTAAGATTTTACACGACACACTAATCTCTTATCACGGTTTCGATTTTCTACTATTTCGGATCCGTAAAAAGCGTGTAGCTGAATTTTCGGCTTCTTCATTTTCTTTATCAATTATTCAAGTCACAAGGCTTCCTTAGCGTTTTCAATTAACATCCACATTTTTGTGTGTTTTTTAATTTACATATTTCGGGTATCAATAATAACTAATACTACTAATTAATAATAGCTATTGTAAATTAAATATTTCGGGTATCATTAATAACTAATACTACTAATTAATTATAGCTATTATAAGTTAAATATTTCGGGTATCATTACTAAATAATAATACTAATTAATAATAGCTATTAATAGTGTCAGCTACGACGGCCAAACTCAAATTTCCCCCTTACTGGTGAGGGACCTTGTCAGTTTGGTCGTGGTTCTACACAATGTTTACAGATTTCTTTGTAATCAAAGGCTTCATTTTGGGTTTATATTTTCAACTATACCCACATTTATATGAACTTTTTTATTATTTTTTTTTTATTTTTTTTTATTTTTTTTTATTTATTTATTTTTTTTTTTTTGTATCATTAATGAATTCATCACTTAATAATTAATGTAATATTTTGGTGTTCTGTGTCTGAGTCTCTCGTTTTATATTAACTTCCCTCCCCTTCCTTTCAGTCTGCATCATGGAAGGCGGGGTTATATGCCAGAAGTTGCGTTTTTTCTGCTGATTTTGCCTTTTTTAGAATTTTTGCTTCACAATTATTAAATTACTAAAGAATATTTACCAGCAGTGCTTTTTACACAAAAAATATATAATATAGGGTTTTAATTCTATTATATTCTTATAATAATCAAATAAACATGTGTTAAAATGTAATAACAATTAAACTTACTTTTAAAATTGTTTTATATAAGAAAAGTAATAGAAAAGTAATTTAGAAAAGTAATAAATAAATATCGCAGCAAAATTATTCTACTAAAGTCGTATAAAATATTGGTATAAAAATAAGCTGTTTTTTATTATCAGATGCTTTGTAATTTTTTATTGTCAATTAGATAATACAGTTAAATGAAACAAAATTAAATTATGATTATGTTAAATAAAATGTATATAGCATTTTTATGAGATAAAATTTAATTTAATTTTAAATAACAAATTTTTTTATTCATAAAAGCTATCTTTTAATAATTAGATGAACAGTTATTATAATGCAATAATTCTATACTTACATAAAACTATTTTAACGTTAAAATTACATTAATAGATAAACATCAAATTAGCTGAATTAATTTATTAAAATTTTATCTTATGCAGCGTCCTTCAAGTATATATAAATCTCTATTAATTTACAAACTACATATTTATTGTGCAAAACTAAAAGGCACAAATTTAAAAATAAGGAAATAACTCTCCACTGAAAATTCTGTTATATTAAATAGATTTAGCTTCACCATGTTATATACCAAAAATGGAAAAGATCATCTAGGAGAGAAAAAACTTAAAAAAATTGTGATCATTTATCAGTTGTTTTGGGAAGTGTATTACCAAAAGAAAATAAATTTAATGCAGTGTTGCATTTACTTTCATAATGAAATACAATATTCAGCTTATTAAAACTTCATTTAATATTACTAAAATGTAAGTTTAAATCTGAAAGGAATGATTTTAACTTTTATTTCAACATGAATAATTAATTTGATCCTTATTCAGTCTGTAAATACCAATGTTCAAAAAATTGATTTAAATAAAAGAATTTTTTTTTAAATCACCTCATTAAATCATCTGTGCGATTTTAATCATGATTTAAATTGAGCTGATTTAGATCAAACAACCCAGTGCACTATATGTCGCATTAACACAAACATTTAAAAATTAATGCCGTAAATGTTGCAAAAGATATTGACATATTTGTTTCCTCCTGTAAAAATCCCTTTTTTTCTGACAAAAAAAGAACGCTACATAATCGCATATGAGGTGATATTATTGGTTAGAAATTAAATAGTCCTTAAAAGCAGGTATAATTTTTCTCTTTTAAATTTACATTACTGTTGATGGATATCATTATAAATGGCTTTTGCTTTCTTCTCAATCCCCCTATTGTAAAATAATAAAGTTCAGCTAAAAGTATTATCTCCTGATATAGGTTTAAACCTTTGTTGATTTTTTTAAAAAAGGAAATTAACTAACCGTACTTTCTAACAAATCCGGATGTATAATAAATATAAATAACATATAATGTAATCAGGTATATATAAATCTATCTGAAGTAATATCGTAAAGCACGAATAAACTGCATATTTTTATATTCCTGCAATAACTTTCTTTTTTTTTATGGTTAATAAAAATTCGAAAAAGTAAAAATTCGAAAATATTTTGGTATTTTGTCTAATAAATATAAAAATTTTTGAAAACTTCGCTTTCAGTTTCATTAAGATTATTCATTCGCTTGTCAATTGAAATGAACTGAACAATTTTTTTTTTTTTTTCCAGAAGAAAATTTCTATTAACTAGTTTTAAAATAAATACATTCAACGAGGAAAAAAAGTATTGTAATCTGTGATTGTAATAAATGCATGTTTGAATTAACATGGGTTCGTTACACAGATAATTAAATAAAACATTAAGTGCCAATAACGGTTGTTCATGTCATATATAGTGTTGGGCATTTCAACTCCTTTCAAGGAATCGACTCACTTGATCGATGAGTTGACTTGAAGAGTCGACTCTCGACTCACTGGATTAGTTGGTTGGTTGTAAAGATGCCGCCATTCTGTGTCTCTATCACATGTATTGGCAGAAAAGAATTTTTACGTGTATGCTCGAATTATTTTGATTTTGCTTTTATATAAAAGATCTATTTTTATATTAATTAAAATTTCTTGCATGGGTACTAGGGGCAGAAAGACTAGATGTGTGGGATGGCCGAAATTTCATGCTCGACCGGCCCGGACTGTACAGAAAATAATAACCGGGCCCGGTAAAAAATTCAAGTTCGACCAACTTATCCGTACAACACAATTACTGCCCGACCTGGAAAAAGTAAAAACCTGGGGCTTAGCCCCGACCCGGTAGAGGTTTGCACAGGCCCGGCCTGAACAAAATTTATTTTGGACCGGTGTAAAAGTCAAAAGTTAGGCCCGGCCGTAAAGAAATCGTTGGAAACAGGCCCGATTTGACCCGACATAATTTATACTATTTCGAAAATATCAGATTTTTAACATACAATTAAGATTCTTTTAAATAATACTGCATACATGTTTATGAGATGATTTTACAGTATATTTTACAGAAAATAAATAATAGTAACATTAATGATTACTTAGATTTTGAAACTTTCAACTTTCAAATAAGGATTCACTAAAAAAATAATATAGTTTAGGATTTAAAAAAAAATGAAAGAAAGAAAAGACAATTAAAAAGTCCTTCCGGCAATGCCGGGAGGAAGAGGTAGCTTTCATATACTTATATATTTACTTATTTATTTTAAAGTAAGTTACATTGTTCAAAAATACTAAGCTCAAATTAGTGGAAATAATCTTATAAAGTTAGTGATTTTATAAGATTGAATACTAATTTTTGTCAAGACTGAATATTAATAGGAATTTTTAGAAATTAGTCATCTTTTATTCAACCTGGTTTTATTTTAAGCTATTTAGAGAGTCACCAAATTCCACGATATCATAAAATGTATGTCATTTTAAAGCAACATGATGGATCGTTCAGATCAGACCGTTTCAAAATGTCAGCCATAATATCAAAATCTCAGCAAAATTCAAAGTGCTATAACTCAATCATTTTTTAAGATATAGACAAAATAAAAAGTGTTCTGGAATCGTTGCTTTAAGTTTTAACACGTAAAAGAGAAATATTTTTCAACTTTTAATTTTTTCGCTTTTAATTTTAAATTTTAATTTTTTTTTAAAATTTAAAATGGCCACCATTTTGAAACAAAATGGTGGATGATGCTGGCCAACGAACTCGGTCGAGACATTTGTATGTACTATATACATACCAAGTTTCATTGAAATCGGTTCATAAATACGCGTGTTATCACGTGACAAAATCAGATCGTTTCAAAATGTCAGCCACAAGAAAAATTCAAAGTACTATAACTCAATCATTTTGTAAGATATAGACAAAATAAAAAGTGTTCTGGAATCGTTGTTTTAATTTCTAACACGTAAAAGAAAAATATTTTTCAAATTTTCATTTTTTCGCATTTAATTTTAAATTTTAAATTTTTTAAAAAATTTAAAATGGCCACCATTTTGAAACAAAATGGCGGATGATGCTGGCCAACGAACTCGGTCGAGACATTTGTATGTACTATATACATACCAAGTTTCATTGAAATCGGTTCATAAATACGCGTGTTATCATGTGACAAAATCAGATAGTTTCAAAATGTCAGCCATAAGAAAAATTCAAAGTGCTATAACTCAATCATTTTGTAAGATATAGACAAAATAAAAAGTGTTCTGGAATCGTTGTTTTAAGTTCTAACACGTAAAAGAAAAATATTTTTCAAATTTTGATTTTATCGCATTTAATTTTAAATTTTAAATTTTTTAAAAAATTTAAAATGGCCACCATTTTGAAACAAAATGGCGGATGATGCTGGCCAACGAACTCGGTCGAGACATTTGTATGTACTATGAACATAGCAAGTTTCATTGAAATCGGTTCATAAATATGCGTGTTATTACGTGACAAAAATCAGATCGTTTCAAAATGTCAGCCATAAGAAAAATTCAAAGTGCTATAACTCAATCATTTTGTAAGATATAGACAAAATAAAAAATGTTCTGGAATCTTTGTTTTAAGTTCTAACACGTAAAAGAAAAATATTTTTCAACTTTTAATTTTTTCGCAAATAATTTTAAATTTTAAATTTTTTAAAAATTTTAAAATGGCCGCCATTTTGAAACAAAATGGCGTATGATGCTGGCCAACGAACTCGGTCGAGACATTTGTATATACAATGTACATACCAAGTTTCATTCAAATCGGTTCATAAATACGTTAGTTATCGCATGACAAAAATCAGATATATATATATATATATATATATATGGTTATATATATATATATATATATATATGTCAACATTTGAACGGAGGGTGGTTTTGGGGTCTGGGGGTCATGATCGGTGAAAATATACCAAAATTTTCCGGAAGTGCTTTCCTCCGGACGGCTGCAATAGGTAGCTTTTTACTTTTTGTAATGAAAGCTACCTAAAACATCATTACTTTTGAGACTATATAATAAAAAATAGATTTATGAAAATATATTTATATCATTTATTAAAGATTTTCTCAAATCCAATAGAGCTACTTTCTGATACATTTCTGAATTCATTTTTTTACGGAAAAACACAAGATCAGTGTTGAATTCAGACACTTTTTTCTGAGAGGGACTTATGTGGCTCCGGGGGGGGTGGGGATACACTTTTTTTATCATTGAAAACACAAAATTTAGCTCCGGGGGAAAATGTCATCTATTTTTTGATAAAAGCAATATATTTTTGAGGAAAATACTAACAAAATTAGCATTTTGAATCAAATTTTCAGAAGCGACAGCGCAAAAAGGAGAAAAATCTGCAAAAATTTCTCATATCTCGACAATTAATGTATTTCCCAAAAATGGAAAACGCTATTCGATCCAAATTCCTTCAATAGTCAGGCTTCTCAATTGTATACCTTTGCAGTTAAAAATCAGTGAGAAAATGTGTCACGGTTTCGTGTTGTTGAGTAGTGAAATTAAGAACCACCTTACGTATATTTCCAAAGATTATGTTAACAGAAGCTCATTATCGCAATTAATACCTTTACAAAACATAGTATCTTCCCTAGACATCTTGAGAACAACTAAGTTTAATATCGCTATTTTTTCTTCTTTCTTTCTTTAATCGCTGCGGCCCGTTCAATTTTTTTACCGAACCTGGCCTGTTTATTTTGTTTGTCGGCCCGTTTAATTTTGTCTTCACTCCGTTGGCCGGCACAGGCCCGGACCCATGCAAACCTCTACGCATCGCTGAATTTCTACAAAACATGGATTTTTACGTCGATTTGGTTAAAAATTGTTCCTTAACAGGAAGTCTTATTATTTAAGCTGATTATTTCAGAAATTATTATTCCAGTTTTTTTTTTTTTTTTTTTCATGTGCATAATCTTTATTTTTTAAAAAAGTCTTCTGTGCTTCGATAGTTTTTTTTTCTTTTAAATAAATCTCAATTTGTATATAAATTATTCAGTTAACTTTCACATTGTTGATCTACATTTCACATACTAACGTTAACGTATGCACTGTTCTGCGTACTAGAGGCTTAAAAAATCTGAAAAATGCTATAAAGTAAAATCTTCTAAAATGGAATTGCATTGAAAAGTAACAAATTTGCTATATGCAAGTTCCCCTTCCGGGGGTCGCAGTCCATTTTAAACTAACATTGTACTACAATTAAACATCGAAATCGTTTCTGTAATTGTTATCATTTTTTCACTACTATTTTTAAGGAATAGTAGATTTCTTGGCTTATTAAAATATAGCGACATTTACTAAAATTTAGTAAATTTGTTGTGTTTTGTTTTTGATGTTTTTTCTTCATTTAATTTTGGTTTTATATGTGTTGAGTTGATAGCCCCAAATTCGTATTATTTTGCTTTTTCATGGCAAATACGAAGATGGAACCACACACTTCATTTGTAGTTCTAAAGTATTTGGGGCCTTACGATTATGCTTTCGTACTGCAAATTCCATTTATATTCATTTTATTTTTCCACATGTTTCAATGTGGTAATTTTCTATTAAATGCAATGGTTCATATATTGTAATAGAATTAATGGTTATATATATATATATATATATATATACGAAATTTATTATGGGAATTAATAAGTTTACTTATTAATAAGCGAAATTTATTATGGAAATTTTCCTGCAATAATTAAGATTCTCCAAACTAAAAGAATTTCAAGCAGTGTTGAATTCAGACACTTTCTTCCGGGGAAGGGTGGGATGCTTTGCGGTTCCGGTTGAGATTATACATTTCTAAGGAGGAAATTGCACTTTTTGATCAGTGAAAGCCCCATATCTTATTCCTTATAGGCCGTGGGGCGATCGTTGAAAAGAGGCTTAGAAACAGATTTCCATTGCAACTTTGGGGGGGGGCAACTTAACTTTACATTTTTATCCTATAAGATGTTCTCAAACATTGAAATTGTCAAAGTTCTGGACGTAAAAGTTGCTCATTAATAAGAAAATAAACAAAATATATAACGAATTATTTTCTCATAATATCTAACAGTCGATTGGCTCAATCTCTCCCTTCGCTTACGTATTAACCAATCGGAAGCGTCCGTTTAGGAATTCGCCGTGGATAGCGTAAAAAATTAGCGAAAATTTCACTTTTTTTGTTTAAAAACTAACTTACAATGCTCCAAAATGAAATATTTTGACAAAATAATTTTGAAATCATATGCTATGGCATATTTGCAGTTTTAAAAGTACACCAAAGATGATTTTATCAACATTTTACTCTAGATTACCATCTCAATTTTATTTATTATGACTTCTTTAAGTACTAATATCAATCAAAACAGCCGTATGCCCCATTATGCAAACCGTACATCTGATTTTTTTTTACATATATTCTTCACAATATTGCAGAAAAAAAGTATTTTTATCTGAAAAAAAAATATATATTTTTTTTAATTTTATTTTATTTTACAAATCTTTAATATTTGATGGACAATTTTATTTAAAATATGCCCTTAAAAAATCTCTTAAAAATATTTTTTTAATTAATAATTATATTTCAGTTTTTTTTTTTCAACATATTAATCTATTCATTCTCATAGTCTCATTACCAATATTAATCAAAATTTAATTTAAATAATAGAAATATATTGAAACAATTAAGATTCCAATAATGGATGCCCCCTCCCCCCCACACACAAAAAAAATAATAAATAAAATTGTTTTATAACTGTATTTAGTAACAGAATTTAATGAAAGCTTACTAAGGAAACAAAACAGTTATTTTAAAATAAATTTAGCAATTAATTAGTTAGACATTTGTGAGAATTATTTATTGTTCAACTTAATTATTGTGATTATCACATTATGAATACTTCAATTATTTTAGATGTTTTAACTTACTTAATGTCAGGAAACTATAGAAATTAAATTGAGAGAGAGTTGAAGGAGGGATAATAATAATAAAAAAAATAGCAATAGTTAGTTTTGCATAGATTCATATATTTCCCACTATTTTTAATATTTGATCTCCTCAAAACTATTTGGTATATTAATAGTAGTGTTTAGTATTACAACTATAAAAGAAATGATACTGTGGTATAATAAATACATAAGGTTGAAATTAAAAAATATATATTTAGCTTTTCGTATACTCATGCAGCAGGAAAACTATAAATTTTATTCAACTTGACATCCATTTTTAAAAACTTTCAACACGTTTTCTTATTACTTACCAAGATTTTAAAGTTGCTCAAAACCTTTTCATTATAAAATTTTTAATTTAACAGATTTTATAGTAAATTACTTCATTCAAAAATAAAGACCATCTGTATAATTGTAAACAAGCATTAGTTTAAAAAAAATCTTATATACTGTGTACAACAAAAGCATAATTTAAGGCATGTTACATGAAGTGAATGATTTTTTTTTTTCAGTTGCAAAGTATTTATTAGAAATTTAATTCTATCTTAAATATAATATTTCTCGGGCCATTTTTGCTTTCTGCTTAATATGGCATTAAGATAACATTAAAATCATAAAAAAGATTATTGTCAAGGAATTATTTGATCAGATTTATAATACAGACATTATAATACAGATTTATAATACAGACTTCTCAAAGAACGCTTGGATTGAGAATGCAATTCATTTTCACTATCTTTAACAGATACTGGCTTGTTTACAGATTCTTTCTGAAACCTCTTTTCAGCTGCCGAAATTCTTGTGATATCTGTAAATTTGCAATAACATTTTTTATGGTATCCAAAAGTATCCAGTGGCAAATTTGATGTTTCATCAAGTGGAATTTGATTCAAAAAATCTGTTAGGCTACCTTCAAAACCTCCAAGTGCTACAACATGTTTTCGGTTTCGACATGATGACACGATAACGTTTTTATAAATATAAGTATTAACTAAAAGTTAAGAATATCAATAAATTGTATAAAGATTTAAAGAGAAACGTATTGACAGTCGTTTTCGCTTTTCGGCTAATCGACGACAGTTTGTTTACGTTTTTCATCGGAGAAACATTTGTGAGATCGCTTTTTATTGGCTGTTGGGGTAAAAACGCGCCAATCGCAGATCGTTTTACAAAACCTATCAGAAAAAGAGTTCCCTGTTTTTATTGTAATTATTAATTAATAGACAACTTTCGGATCCAGAACTTTTGTGATTTCGAAAGTTTTAACGATTGTTATAATATTCATGCAGGAATTAAGTTGGCCCCCCAGTGTGGCAATGAAGTTCAACGATAATGCTCATCGCCCCACGGCCTATTACTAGAGGCAACTTATTGCCGGGGTGGGGGGGGGAGGAATGACATATTCTATCGTGGTAATTAGAGGGTTAATAATACAGTATTCAGAATATCGAGCGTAAAATTGAACCCCCCCCCATCCTAAGTAAAGAAAGTATCTCTAGCTACGACCCCGTTAAGACGGATATAATTTTCTGTTTCTATTTGGTTAATGTACGCACTAATATGTTTTCACGTGTTTTCATGTCAAACACAAATATAAGAAATCGAAGATAAGTTTACTGTTTTCATACAAGTGCTATTTGAATGCGATGTCTTTCAAAAAATTTTCTTATACACATTCTTTGAAAAAAAAAAAAATATATATATATAATAAAAAATAAATAAATAAATAAAATAAATAAAGATGGGAAAAGAAAATGAATGAAATGGATATTGTGACGGTTTTAAGACTTTTTAGCATTGTCGCAGAAAATAATGGCAAAAATAAATCGTGATTTTTAACCCTGCTGTTCTGTTCGGGTCTATTTGACCCGAAAATTTTTTTGTTCACTTATAAAAAAAATTAGCGCAGAGATATTTCCATGAAACTTTTTGACTTTGTTCATTAGTAACATAACTATATATTCCTAGAAGCATTTACGTTTATTTATATTTCCAAGAGATATTTTTTAACTTAGTCCTAATGTACTGTTCGGGTCATATTGACCCGAGTTAAAAAACAATTTTATCATGCACTTTTAATTTTGTTTGGAATCATTCAATAAAAATAATTACTGCAACGTATCTATTTCGAAATCTGTTTCGTTGGCACAGGTGTTAGATCACGTGACAGGAGAGCAAAGTCAAATGTTGATATCATTGGCGGATGGAAAAAAAATGCACTTGTTAGCAGCGTTTCTTTTTTCTTGCTGTATTTCAATTTCTAATAATGTGAAGAACAGTTGTATCTCTGAGTATTAGTGAAAAAATGGCGAATCGTAGAAATTTGAACGACGCTGATTTTACTAAATTAATGGAAGCCTCTCACAGCGAAGAGGAAAATGCGTCTGAGTATGAAAATCATACAAGTGAGGAAATTGAAAGTATAAGTTCTGACAACGATTTTGATATTGATATTCAAAAGACGCACAATATACAGAGTATTCAGTCTAAGAATCGTGAAATAGTATGGAAATTGAATCCCCTTTTTCATTCTGGTCGATTAACGTCTGCTAATATTATAAAAACTACTCCATGTGTCACAAGATATGCAACGACAAGGATAACTGATATAAAAAGCGCATTTGCGACGGTATTCGATTCTACGATCGAGAACGAAATCATAAAAATGACTAATATCATAAAAATGACTAATATAGAAGGAAGAAAAGTGTATGAAAAAGAGTGAAAAGATATTAGTGCTGACACTTTCCAAACATACATCGGATTATTATTATTAGTTGGTGTGTACAAATCATATAGAGAATCAACAAAAAGTTTGTGGAATCAAGAAACAGGCAGAAATATATTTCGTGCTACAATGTCCCTCGAAACCTTTCATATGATATGGAGAGTTATTCGTTTTGACAATAAATCTACCAGGCAAGAAAGAAGGTCTGTAGATAAATTAGCTACTGTTCGAGATATTTGGAGAAAGTGGATAGAAATTCAACCTAAATTGTATAATCCAAGTGGAAATGTTACTGTAGATGAACAATTAGTAGGATTTCGTGGACGATGCCCTTTCAAACAATATATACCTAGTAAACCCTCCAAGTATGGGATAAAAATATGGACTTTATGTGATAGCAAAACTTCGTATGTACTGAATGCACAAATTTATACTGGAAAAAATCAAGGATCAAAGCCAGAGAAAAGTCAGGGTATGCGGGTAGTGAGTGACTTTACTTATGGGTATTCGGGGCACAATGTTACATGTGATAACTTTTTCACATCCTATAACTTGGGAAAACTTCTTCTAAAACAGAACATGACTATGCTTGGCACCATTAGAAAAAGTAAGCCCGAACTTCCTGAGAAAATGCTAAACAAAGAAGTGCACAGCTCATCATTTTATTTTACAGAAGATACAACAGTTGTAAACTACATCCCTAAAAATAACAAAAATGTTATTCTTTTGAGCCCTTTCCACCATGAAAATGAAGTTAGCGACAGACCTGACAAAAAACCACAAATGATATTAGATTATAATGCAACTAAAGGGGCAGTGGATAGTCTTGATCAACTTTTGAGTACATACACTTGTAAGGGAAAAACAAATCGCTGGCCTATGATAGTATTCTATAATATGCTTGATACATCTGCTTAGAATGCATTTATTCTGTGGATTTCAATAAACAGCAAGTGGAATGAAAATAAATTAACCAAACGAAGGCTCTTTTTAGAAGAATTGGGGAAATCTCAAATTTTTCCACACATTGAAGTAAGACAGCATCTTCCCAGAATCGAAGATTCAGTCAAAATTGTGAAGAGAATGCGTAGTAAAAGTGCAAACGTACCCTCGGAATCAGATGAGAATACTTCATTGTGTACTAAACGTGCAAGATGCAAGTTCTGCCCATAAACCAACGACAACAAAAATAACATATTATGTTACAATTGCAAAAAACACACTTGCAAATTTCACGTAAGATATTTTTGTCCAAATTGTAAATAAAAGTAAGTATTAAAATATTTTTAAGTTATTTTACTGGTGTTTCGTATTATTTGATCTATATGTAAGCTTATTTTACTAATTTTTTTAATTATTTCTGAAATAGTTATTTTCATTTACTGCTAGAAAAGGTAATATTCTAAATCGGGTCACATTGACCCGAACACTACATACGTATAGTAAATGCGAACAGAACAGCAGGGTTAAGATTCCGTCAAACATTTGAATAGTAGATCCACAATTTCTAGATTTCTTGGGACTGACCAAAATATGAATATTTTTTATTGTCTTTTTTTCATGTTCTGTGACCTAGAAAATCATTTCTCTCCACAAGACGAGATTTTTGCAGAACAGATTTTTCTCCCCCAGAAATAAGAGATTAGAGAATGTTTTAAAAATATTTTGGACGATAAAATTTTCACTTGAAAGAGTGTATGCATGTAATAATCAAATGATCATTTTTTTCTCTTTTTTAATAATTATCTGAAAAAAAAGAGGAAAAAAATCAAAGATTTCTACAAATTTAGTACACACTCACTGAAAAGCTCAGATAGAATTTCTACTCCCATCCCCATCATTTTTAACTATCCGGAGTTCCAGGAAAATGCGAGGATCAGTAACCACAGATACACCCGCAGGTGCTGATAAAAAGAAAATTAAAAGTGTGGTGAAATAGACACGTGGCTTCGACATGTTTACATCTGGGGGAAAAAATCATAGCTAAATTAGCATGCGTTTTCCGTTTGGGAAAAAAAAACAAATTAGTCTAAATTATTGCTGATTAGCTGATTAATTGATCTCTTTATCACTTATCACTTTTTAAAACCTCCTGGAAATTAATAGGCATAGAATACAGTTACAGACACGAAGGTGACATACAAATGTTGGTTGCTAATAAAACTCATTACGTAAATTTAATTTATTTTTCATTTTTTAAGATTAAATTGTGGTCTTGGTCGTATAAAAAATTCGTTTCCTTATTTTTGCAAACATTCAATGAAAATAGTAAATGCTGTATATTTATTCATTCATATCGCTAAAAAGGTAAGTGCCATGGATGATGCAAGGAATTTCAAATATACTCAGTCAAGTAGAGTAATTTTTTTTTAAAGCTTAAGTCAGGACAGGAGAATTTAATAACTGATTAATAGAAATATTGAAGAAAAAATGCAGTAAATAATATTTAAGATAATAAATAAATATTAAAATTATTTATTCAGTTATGCTGATCAGCGCTGCATCGGTTTACATTTTGCATTCTATAAAACGTAATAAAAAAAGGTTATGGAAATTAATAACGAAATAAATAAAAAAATATGTCAAAGACTAATAAAAAATTATAAATATAAATGCTTATAATATTTATAATTAGAAAGATTTTTCCTGATGGAAAAACAAAAAACACTTTTTTTTTCATTCAGTATAATTGAAATGAAGCATATAAGACTTAGATAGTCGATACATAAGTATATTTATCAAGAATACAATAATGAAAATACAATTAATAGAATAATTAAAATAAATTGGATAAGCACAATTAAAAATAGTTTTTTCTACTTTACTTAAAATAAATAAATAAATAATAAGTAATCGAAAATAACACTTCTTATGGGTTAATACTTATTATATCTAATATAAATCAGCAAAAAAAATTACTTCTTAATTAGCTCTAAAATTTCCCACATTGAACAGCCCCAACAATGGCCGAGAGGTTCTTCTCTCGAAACTGATAGTTGGGAAGTGTTGAGAACTCAATCGCCCCCGTCGGCCTAATCGTTCGGAATTTTTCGTGGTTTTCTTCAAACCTTGTGCAATTACGGGTGAAGTTCTTTAGAATAATCCCCAAGGAGGTCACCTCCCCCCTCAGGGCCTGTATGCCACGTGTTGATAATAATTGATCGTCAAAAATATTACCAACCAACTAATCCCGCATTGAACATGAATGAATTTAGAACAGGATATATTCTTTTAAACACATTATTTACAATCAGCTTGATAGGAAAGATGACATTCAATGAATGGAATTAAAAAAAAAAATGTTCTTAAATAAATTAATAATTATGTGTTTGATATTAGGGATTTTTCTGATTTTACAAGATGATATTCATTCTCACTTTCCTTAAAATTTCAAAAATTCTTAAAGATACAATAAGTTATCAAATAATGTCTGAATTCTACAGGATTTAATTTCTGACGTATTCACGAAGTCATTTTCAATAAGTATGAAATTGAAAAGCGTCTTTCATTGAAAGATTAACGTTCTGAAAGATTGTTTAGAAAAATCTGCGAAATTTGAAGTCGTCATAAGAATGAGATAACAATGACTTATAATCATAATAACATTATACATTTACTTAAAAAAAAAAAAAAAAAAAAAAAAAAAAAAAAACCTTTATTTTTAAATTACTGTATTTTGCAAATATGCACACCTGTTTTATTATTTTGAGTGTATGAAAATAAAACCTTAAATCCATCGGAATGTTTTTCGTTGTTGAGTAAGGAAAATATTATTTATTTTTGAGCACTATAACTCTTTAAGACCAAATACTCATGATAGTGGGAATTCGTACTTTTTGAATTTTATGAATTTCTGGCAAACATTCGGTCCTAAACGACAATGGTACTTAGAAATACAAAACACGGGAAAAGGTAGTTCAGAAAAGTTAATTCAATGTATAAAAAAATAATTGATTTTGTTTAAATTTTTTTTTCCGTTCCGCAATTTTCACACACTACTCTTAATAGCTAAAAGGCATTTTCTTTCTATCTGTCTCTCTTTTTAACACTTCCCAATATAGTTGAAAAATGCTTAAGGATTCGGTTTATCTACCTGACTATTGACCCATGCTCTAACTCTCGTGAATAGACTGACTGTCATGCATTTGAAGTATATTATTAAAACTTACCAAGATACGTTGATTATTGAAAGTGGTAGTGTTCTGTGTAGCATTTACAATTCATTTACAGAGACACTCAAAAGAATTTCTTTACATTGTGATCGATGGGAAAAATAAATATCAGCACAGTTTATTGATGTTACACTATTTCTAAGATGATGAAATTAATTTGCTTTTATCAAGTGCCCTAAAACATGTTTTCTGTTAACCCTTTAATATGTTATTCATGGCACCTCTAAACTTATACTACAAACACGAGGGGAGAAAGTAGTTACTTTCCAATCTTATACTAAAATTTATTTTTAACACCTGTGCAATATCGTTTTGTAAATATAACAAAAATGTATTTTTTTACTGAATTAAGCAAGATTTTTTTTCACAAAAACGAGTTTTCCCGCAGTTTTAAATACGTACCCGATTTTACCCAACCAGTGCGGCAAAACTGGATTCATGCATATCTCTGCTATTTTTTATATAAGCTATTTTTTATATAATTAATAATAATTTTTATAAAAAAGTCTATGTTTTGTTATAGCGAAACTTTCATTTAATATTAAAAATTGTGTTGAGCATTTGTTTTCTGATTTGATTGTATTTGAGAATAACAACAATTATGGTATCATATTTTGCCCCGCCTTCCCTACCCATTTTTACATCACTTCGAAACATTTATAATTTATAGAAAGGAATTAAAATAATATATACGCAATCAAATAAATTATATTCACTTTTATCTAAAATATGTCGATCATAAAATAAACTCATAGCATTTTATAACGACGATGAATTCAGGAGGTATCCCGGAGATGAAGCATTCCCCCGGAGCCCTCCCCCCGGAATATTTGAGATCTTGTGTTTTCTTCAATGGTCAAAAAGTACAACCCCCCCTTTCTCCCCCACTTTCGAAAAATTTGTAATATCTACACGGAGCAACAGAAATCCCTCCAGAAGAAATGTGTCTGAATTCAATACTCTTTTTTAAACAATGTGCTACAAAAGTAGAATTTTGTTTCTGTCTCTTCTATATATATATTTTTTTTTAACAGCGTCAGATTTAGGCTGCATGCACATTGAAATACTCTTTACGTCAACTGAATTCTTTGAAGAACCTGTTGTATAGGACCCATTTTCGGTTTCTTCATAATAGAACGAAGGGGAGTGAACGAAAGAATCGGGAGATAAGCAGAAGCAGATCCACCCTAGAGGTCTGCACGGGCCGGGTTCGGGCCGATTTCCATTAACGGCATTCGGGCCGGAATCGGGCCTTGCTTCTGAAAACTCGGGCCGGGCCGGACGGGCCTAGTCACTAATCATTTCAGGCCGAACTCGGGCCTTAATTTTTTTCCTGGAGTATCGGGCTGGGCCGGGCCGAGACCAGCCTAACTTACTTTTTCCGTACGAACCCGAGACTGATTTTGTTCTTCCTAGTCCTCACGGACCAAAATAATCAGTTCCTGTTGAATCTTTCCGTATGAAAATCCTTTTCTCGACGTGGAAAAGTCTGTTCATAAATCAGTAAAGTTTGACTTGGTCCAAAAATTTTTGCAAAATAGACATACACTTTCGTCATTATTCTACAATTAAACATTAGAATTTATTATTTTTAAAGAATCATAGATCACTAGGCGTCTTAGAATTAAACACATTAAGAAAAAAAAAAAAAAACATCATTATGACGGAATTTTTGTTTAAACTGAAAACTGCAAATTTCTTTTAAACTGTTCATTCATGCAAAATGAATACAACAGTACGCGAGAGAAAAAAAATATATTAAACATTTACATCTGCTAAGAAGGAGTCTTAGAAGATTTTACTTTTACCATATACCATTTTTTATTACTTTTTTTAAATGTATTAATACTAATGATAACTGAAACATTTACATACAATAAATAAAGGTTCATTAAAAGCGTAAATGTCGCAGCTTATGGCACTTCTGCATAAATAGAGTTTATAAACATTAAAAAAAAAGACTAAGATAAGTTTTTTTGGTCTGAACTCTTCTGTTAGAGTAAAGATCAATGTTCTGTAGAAATTCACTCGAGTCGGGTCGAGCTCGGGCTGAAATTTTAACTTTCGGGCCGGGTCGGGGCCGGGCCGATATTTTTTCGTTCGGGCCGGGCCGGACCGGGCCAATATCTCTTTCGTTCGGGTCGGGCTGGGCTCGGGCCTGAAAATTTCGGCACTTGCAGACCTCTAATTCACCCTACTTGACGGAAAGATTCCTCTTTTTCAATGACAACAGACCCTTTCCTACAAAACTCATTAAAGATTAAAAAAACACCGCGTCGGCACAACAAACACGCTGATGAGTAACCGCAAGAAGTCGTCAGGTCTGTTTTGGCCTTAAACCAGTTGAAAATATTCTAACAAGTCCCAGATCTTTGTTTGTCAAAAAAAATACAAAGATAACATCCGGTTTGTTTGATCATCTTTCCCCTAAACGGCGACCAGCACAAGCACATCGTAAATTCATTTATCATTTAGTCTTTCATCCTGCTATGCGCCATCGACACCTTGCTCCTGTCCCTCCCCCTCTCCTTGCATTCATTTATTCGGTAACATCTACAGCTAAACTGTTTCTTCCTCTTTCCTTTTCTCAAAATCCCAAATCGCGACATAATATCAATCAAACGTAGACGTTCGTTAATCAGCGCAGATTCGAAGAGTTGAAATCTGATACCGAGTCGAAAGAGTGGTTTTCAAGGAGTCGAAGAGTCGAAGAGTCGACAACCCAATCTTCAACTCTCGATTCCTCAAGTCCGACACTGTGTAAAACTGCCCAACCACTCTTTGAGTGAGTAGTAAGTTCGACTCTTCGACTCCGAATCCCAAACTGAATTGAAGGAAGTGAAAGTTCGACTCTTTTGAGTCGACTTGGTTAACTAGCTAGGAGTCGACAGTTCGATTCACTTGGAAGGAGTCGAGATTTAGAGTCGACTCTTCGACTCCTTGGCCAACTCATCTGTTCATAAAGGGTCTCGTTTAATATTTCTTCCAAAACAATATATCCTTTAATTAATAAATACAAATTGTTAATAATTCATAGTTATTAAATTCTTACATAGATGATAGCATCAAAAATTTTTATTTTAAAATAATTATAAAAAAGCATTATACATTTTAATCAAATTAAAAATGTTTAAATTATTAAAATAAAATCCAAAATTCTAAACTTTCTGAAACACCGAAATTTAAAAGAAAAATAGCGGATGTATAAATAAAATTTTAAATTTCTAAACGAAAAAAATATTGTTTAAACGAAATTTAGAATGCTGAATTATTAATAAATCGCAAAAGTTTTTTAAATAGAAAGAATGATTGAATTCCAAAAATGCCAGTGATTATTTATCACACCATAATAATAATAATAATAAATAAAATACAAATCTTTAAATTGGTAAAAAATACGACATTTCTTTTGATTAAATCCATCTTAATATGAAATTTTCAACTTCCAGCACAGGAGTTCGAACTAAGAACCTTCTGTTTATTAGCGAGATAGGATGTCTGCAGGGTAAGTATTGGAATTAATGTTCTCTTTTAAAGTTATATTCGTAAAAATGAAAGGATGACATTGAAAAAAAAAAGAGATTTAATTTCAATACAGTAGATAACCGATTATGAGGATTTCGGATTATCCAATTTACGGATAGATCAAGGTCCGTACTTTTTTTTTTCCTTTTCGCCAAAATTTTTGAAGTGAAATTTTTGTTTAGCGCGGTAGATTAAATTTGTCTGAGTGTCAAGAGTGTTAGCCGTTACACAACCAATTCCTAAACTTGAAATAGGAAAATCGGCCATGAATGCAAAGAGAGCAATCATAAAATAAACTATTTCTAGAACATAAGAAATTTGCGACAGTCCCAAGCATCTATTTTTATCCAACAAAATCTCTTGTCTTCGCCACCTATATCATCTGTAGGGCGATTTACACCAAAAATTTAACATCTCTAATCTCTATCATAGACTAACGGAAGCTGAAGTTTAAGAAAATTTCGTGCATTAAGGTTTAAATCGCAAAAATGGAAGGATGATATTGAAAAAAGAATAATTAAAACAAATTAATTCGCCGATCTTGAGGACTTCGAATAGTCCAATTAACCGGATGGATTAGGTCCGTACATTTTTTTCCTCTTCGCCGGATAAGTACTGGAAACATTGCTTTCAATAAATTTCTTGATTTTTTTCCCGATGCGTAGCTAACTATCTGGCAATATATTTCCCCTATCATCACTTTATTATATTGATATTTTATGAGATAAAGATGTTTTCTTTCATTTCTCATAAACCTCATTTTTTCAAAAACTGCTGTATGGAATTACATGCTATTAATTCAGTTTATATAGACTTCAAACACACATAATTGGGAATTTTTGTATTATTTTCTGACTGTAAAAAGTGTGTGAAAAAACGATTAAAAAATTTACAAAATGAAAAATCATGTGTTATAGTAATCCGAAAAATTATCATTTTCTTGTAAAAAATTCCACATATGTGCCCGCATATTGTATAAAAATGCTCAGGAAAGGGAAGTATAATGCTAAGTCTACGAGTCAACCACTAGTGGTTTGCATTTTTAGTTTATTCGCCCCTTCGCTTCCGGCAGAAATGTACGATTAGATTCCTCTATTATCTATCTTCCATATAATAAAGGATTTTTTCTGGTGCTCGATGACTTAGAGTTTTGTGCGGTCGGCTCTTGGACTATAAGTCTTAGCTAAAAATGGAATTGTAATTATGAATCCCCCGAGAGGAAAAAAATGAGTATTTCATGAACAGACGGAGATCGCTTTCGAATAAAATTATACATAAATATGATTTATAATGAAATAAATATATTATCTAGCAAAATATTGCAAAACTGACGAAATTACTTATATTTTACTTGCTCCTATCTTCACAAGATGAAAGTTTTGTAATCGTGAAAATTTTCGAATTCCGGTTTCCGACAGATTCACACGTTTTAGAGTTCAGGGAACCCAAATAACATGTTTTTACAAAATGTCTGTCTGTAAGTCTGTGTGTCTGTATGTGACACAAATTCTGTGGGTACTCTATCTCAAGAACGGAACTTAATAAAAATTTATAATCAATTAGTCTCTGATATAAATTGGCAATTATTAGTTTTTTGTGTGAATCGTTCAGCAAATGGTGCTGCTAACCTTTCATTACTGTTCCGGGATTAGATTCATTCTTAAAGTGTTTGCAATGGCCGAAATTTGTAGTGCCAGTCTCGACAGAGTCCGTATGAAAATTAGTGTCATGTGTTCACTGGTCAGGGTAGACTTCTAAAGACCTTCTAGTTTGACTGTTGCCAGTTTCCATCCAACAAACTCGACTATAAAAAAACTGTATAAAATCAAAATCAAGATAATTGAAGCATACACTCAAAATTTTTCTTCGCGATACAAGTGACAAGAAAAATAGAATTGCGTCATCTTTACAACGATAGGTCTGAGCGCTGAGACAAAATAGCAGCTCCCAAAAGCAGATTTATTTTATTTTTATTTTTATTTTTTTTATTATTATAACGTATGTTTGGTTCCTGAAACTTTGACACCGGTACATTATAAGAGATTTCTTTGATTTGTGTAATCTGAAAAAATTAAAGCGAAATAAGCTTTTAAATATTACTGGAACGATTATTCGAGGGACCGTACATGCGCTGAAAAAATCTGCCTTCGACATCCGCCATTTTTGTGAGAGCGCACAGGCCTAAACTTCAGAGGGCGGTGCAACCAACATCGCACCCACTAAGCTGCAAATATTATACGAAGGGCCTACTCGCCGATCCGGCCAAACCACTTTCTGCCGGGACCGCATCACACTTTTCCATGCGCGCAAGTAATGAGTCCACTATTTTTCTTAATATTACAAGCATTTTATGAAGCTTTTTATTATTTTTGTTTCTTTGTATGTGTTTTTTATATTTTTATGAGCAATATTTAACAAACGTTTCTTCATTTTTTGTTGAGTTAAACTAAAATTTTCTTTTTAACTAACATCAAATTGAAAATTTGCTATGAATATAGGTAAAGTCAATAGATTTTTAATAAAAGAATACATATCAGTGAAACTTGTAGCAATTTCGTCTTAATTTTAAAAGAAAATTCAATTTGAAAGTATCTATCCCATACTATCCTTTGGGAGGAAATCTATGTTTTGCCAAAGATTTTCGTCGATGAAATCTTTGACATTGTATTCATGGGCGTACCGCAGGATTCAATGTATCAGAATAGGGAGTTAGCTCTCCGTGTTATTATCAAGCTTAAGAGCCCACAATAGTCACAGAAAAAGCACACAAAAAGACCCGGATGATCATGTAAAGTCTATGGGAGCGTTCTTTTCGAATATCTCGCTCAAATTTTAATATTTTTGCATGATTTTTTTGCACAAGATAGCTGAGGGCAATCCCCATCGGGCTAGTTTTTACTTTTTCAATTTTTGTTTCAGATTTTCTTTAAAAAATTACCTTAACTTTCGAAACCGGTTTAAACCGGTTCTGAAACTGAAACTATCGTAATATAAAAAATATATAACCGAAATCGAAAAAGTAAAAACTAGCCCGGTTGTGGATTGCCCTCAGCTATCTTGTGCAAAAAAACATGCAAAAATATTAAAATTTGAGCGAGATATTAGAAAAGAACGCTAGCCCACAATAGTCACAGAAAAATTACACAAAAAGACCCGGATGATCATGTAAAGTCTATGGGAGCGTTCTTTTCTAATATCTCGCTCAAATTTTAATATTTTTACATGATTTTTTTGCATAGGCTAGCTGAGGACGATCCACAACCGGGCTAGTTTTTACTTTTTCAATTTTGATTGAAATATGTGACTATTGATTATATTGTGACTATATGTGACTATTGATTATATTGTGACTATTGATTGAAATCTGTGACTATTGTGGGCTCTTAAGAGCCCACAATCGTCACAGAAAAATTACTCAAAAAGACCCGGATGACCATGTAAAGTCTATGGGAGCGTTCTTTTCTAATATCTCGCTCAAATTTTAATAATTTTGCATGATTTTTTTGCACAAGATAGCTGAGGGCAATCCACAACCGGGCTAGTTTTTACTTTTTCAATTTTTGTTTCAGATTTTCTTTAAAAAATTACTTTAACTTTCGAAACCGGTTTAAACCGGTTCTGAAACAGAAACTATCGTAATATAAAAAATATATAATCAAAATCGAAAAAGTAAAAACTAGCCCGGTTGTGGATTGCCCTCAGCTATCTTGTGCAAAAAAATCATGCAAAAATATTAAAATTTGAGTGAGATATTAGAAAAGAACGCTCCCATAGACTTTACATGGTCATCCGGGTCTTTTTGAGTAATTTTTCTGTGACTATTGTGCGCTCTTAATGGTCCCACCTTCGCAAGTAAGTCCAGTCACTATGGTGATTCAGCGTCACTCCTCAAAATGGCCATCCCTACAGACTGAAATTAAATATATCACTGGAGAACAACGTAAACGTTCATCTTTTTCACACTTTCCAAAACAGTTAAAAAAATGTTGATGATTTCGGGTTGTGTAGCCATCTGTCCATCTGTCCGCTCTCTAACTCTCGTAAATACACTCGGATTGCCATGAAATTTATATAAGTTCTTGACATTTATCCTAGCACGAACCCTATTGAAAATGACGTTTCTAACATGATTAGTTTATTTACATAAATTGTCAAAAGCTTTCCGTTACATTACGGCATATGCGAAAAAATCGTTTCAAATGAATTTTAAAGGTGTTACACCTCGTCAAACATATTTAAATTTATATACATTTGCGAAGTGCGCTGAAATAGACATTCTGTAAAATATGCAGTGAAAATAATAGTTATTATTCATTTACAGGGCCACACAAAAGAATTCATTTACACAATAATAAAAAGAGGACTTGTTTGTGACATATTTGAGTTATGTTAAACAATTCCATCTATAATGCAACTGATATACGCCGCTGAGGCTTATTATTTTACGCATAATATGAAGGGACACACAAAAGATTTCAAATAGCATCATAGTCTATCTGAAGTACTGTATATGATCGCTGATGGCTGGTGGATGGTTGAAATGCATTTTTAATTCTGATATGCACTTTGAATTTTCATTAAATCTATGTATATTATAGGATTTGTATAAATGCTGTAATTGATATACAGGGTTACACAAAAAAGCTCGTCAAGGTTTTTGAATATAAACATAATTTACTTTAAGGGTTTTTTTAAAAAATAAGTTATGCATTTCTACGTTGAACTGCTTTGAAATTAATTATGATATACAGGGTCATGCAAAGCATTGACTGAACGGTCACCTATGGATGATAATTTCTGGAAATATGATTTATGTAGTTTTAAGAGTGTTTCTGTTGAACTTAATTTTAGCAAAGCACTGGCGTGTAATAAAGGTGCTATCTAAACTATAGGAATGAACAAAAATATTCAAGTATGTTTTCATTTATTCGTATAAATTTCTGAAAGAGAAATTTCAAATTTCTTGCTAAACGAATGTTTTTCATTATAGTATATATATCAGCCGATAGATCAAATACAGAGCTATTGTATTGTAATACACTAACGTATTGTAACAAATATTTGACTATATATTCAGTAGTACCTTTTTTCTCTTAATAACGAAGTTATCTTAAAGATTTCAGGAAGTGTGGGAAAGTGCTTCATGATATGCTTAACGCAAAATTTTTCTTACTTTTTTTATTCATCATATGACATTAAATCACCAGCTACGGGATTCAATGTTATTTAATATTGGTTCCAATCCGAAGCACGACATGAACATGAACATGAGGAGGCATCTGCAGGGGCTTCCCAGTTGCGGAGCAACTCCATGCCTTTTCTATTAGTAACCGTAGAACACATCGTAATGTAAGCCTGTAAATGTTTAACCGTACAACAAGTCTACAATAAGGGTAAAAAAGGATAGACAAGAAAAGTGAGAAAATAGAGTTTAAAAAGAGGATAATTACAATATTAAATAATTAAATCTAGCATAATATAAATAAAACTAGGCATCGCTTCGAGAACAACAACCTATTTCATGATAAATGTACTAACGTGTTCGTAAATTTATGAAGCACGACAACAGCAAAAGATTATTATATATTGAAAATATCTTTTAAATTTTACTGAACTTAATTGATTTTTTTTAATACAACTCAAAACAAAAGTTCTGACGAGATCAAAAAAGCAGATTTGCAGCTATATTTTGGCGAATTGTGATGTCACGTGGTAACACTCTTTCGTATCTTATGCAAAAATTGTTCAAAAATATTAAAATTTGAGCGAAATATTTGAAAATAGCGCCTTCATAGACTTGTCACATTATCATCCGGGACTTTTTCAGTGACTAGCGTGGGCCCTTGCAGGGTAGTTGTATGCTTATGAAACTACCAGGGATGGTCATTTCGACTCATTTTGAGGGGTCGACTTATCTGATCGATTAGCCGACGACGTAGTGAGTTGACTCTCGACTCGTGTTTAGTTGGTTGGTTGAAAGATGATGCAATTCTATACCTCGTATCGCTCTGAAAAGAATTTCTGAGCTTATGCTCCAATCATTTTGCTTTTGTTTTTAAGTTTTTTTTTTTTTTTTGTATTAGACTTTGTTAGGTGGGAACAGGGGCAACCAAACCAGAGGATTTCTGAAAAGGAATGCTTTTTTATGTTCAACTAAATTTTTTGCATAATTCGTACTAAATTCTATAAATAATTGTTTGTTTCTTTGTTTGGATAGTGAGGTAGGAGTGAGAAAGGGATAAGGAGGCAATTGCAGAAAAGATCGTTTTTTTCAGCAGGTTTTCATCTACCTAAACTAACTTCCGTTACTTTTAGAGTTTATAGTGGATGTTTATTGTTTGTGGCGTCTCGGAGTATTTTTTTGTTGTGAGAGATCATTTGAACGAAGAATTGTTACGAAATGTCATCTATTCTGGTGTTATTTTCTACAGCATCTGAATAAAATCGCTTTTAGGATAAGCATAACTCTTTCTGATAAAGTAAATAATTTTGAAAATAAACAATAAGTCACTGGAAAAAAAAGAAGTGGAGAAAATGTTTAATATTCTGAAAAAATCCAATTAAATTTTTCAAAAACTAAATTAAGCGCACCAAAAACAATTCTATTTCTAAATTTAAACATTAAATGGAAATTTCTTTGCCGTTTTCTACTCAACGAATTTTTCTATATACCGACTTTTTTGACTGAACGATGGATTCTGTTATATAAAGACTCGACTGTATACAGGTATATACAAAAAGAAAAACTGCTACATTGTCGTCTATGGATATCAGTATCTGAAAGTCCGTTTAGTGTTTTGAACGTATTGAAAAAATATTTTATAATCTATGCTGGACATATGATTTTTCTTTCTTATTTTTTATTTGTTTGACAATTTATGTGCTATTGATACGTAAATTGTAAAAGAACATACATTATAAAAATATTGATAGGATCCTCAACAAAAAGCTTTGATCATTCTTAAACGCCCCACCAGTGGCCGAGAGGTTCGGACCTCTCAACTGGTAGACGGCAGGTGCTGGGTTCGAACCCAATCGCGGCTGTCGACCTAACCGTTCGGAGTTTTCCGTGGTTTTCTTCGAACCTTGCGTAAATACGGGTTAGGTTCCCTTAGAAAGACCCCCACGGAGGGCACTCTTCCTGGTCCTATATCCCATTTAGCGTAGATAATCGGACGACAAAAATCAACCATCAACCATCAACCATTCTTAAACATGATGTTATAAAAATGGCAGGCGATTACTGAGGCAATTCAGAATCAAATAGCATTTTCCATTTTTTAATATATAAATTACTTATCAAGAGAAAGAGAAATTCTTGTCACGTAACGACGTTTTTCTCCTTTATTTTGCTACCCCGTACTGAAATTCAATATAAACTTCAACTTTATCTGTCATTGCTGAATATCATTATTTTGTATTGAGTGATATATTTTTCTAATATTCCAGAATACCACTTTTAAACATTAAATTGTAGCTTTTTAGCACTTTCCAACAAAGTTGAAAAGTGCGTATGCATTCGGTTTGTCTGGTCGTCTGTCCGCGCTCTAACTCCCGTAAATATACTCGGATTGCTATAAAATTTTTATACCTTATTAAGGTTTACCCTAGCACGAACCCTAATGAAAATGAAGCATCTACCATGATTAGTTTATCTACAGAGAGAATCAAAAGTTTCCCATTACATTACGGCCTATGGGGAAAAATCATTAATATACTCGGATTGCCATGAAATTTTAGGACGTTATTGACGTTTACCCTAGCACAAGTCCTATTGAAAATGATGTTTCTACCATGATTAGTTTATCTACAGGGCGAATCAAAAGTTTCAAATTACATTACGGCCTATGGGGAAAAATCGTTAATATACTCGGATTGCCATGAAATTTTAGGACGTTATTGACGTTTACCCTAGCACAAGTCCTATCGAAAATGATGTTTCTACCATAATTAGTTTATCTACAGGGCGAATTAAAAGTTTCCTATTACATTACGGCCTATGGAGAAAAATCGTTTCAAAGGAATTTTAAAGATGTTATACCCTGTCAAACATATTAAAATATGCATTCTATAAAATATAAGGTGAAAATGTAGTTATTATTCATTTACAGGGCCACACAAAAGAATTCCATTAGATAATGGTAAAACGGGGAATTGTGTGTGACATATTTTAAATATATTAAGCTTTTTCATGTATAATAAAATTGATATATGTCACTGAAGCTTAATATAAATTATACGCTACTGTCCTGCATAATATGAAGTACATAGCATTTACAGGGCCATACAAAAGATTTCAAATAGACTCTAAACTCTTTCCGAAGTACCGTATATGTGTCCGATGATGGCTGATGGAGGGATGAAATGCATTTTAATTATGATATTCGCTTTTATATTTAGCTAAATATATTCACATTATATGGTGTGTATAAATTTTATAGTTGATATACAGGGCTACCCAAAAGAGCTCACCAACGTTACTGAATATGAGCGTAAATTATTTAAACGTGGTTCTTAAATAAGCTATGCATTTTTACGCTGAACTGCATTCAATTTACTGAGAAATGTTTGCAGAATTTAGATAAAGGGATATACAGGGCCACGCAATGAATTCGGTACATGGACGCCTATGAATGATGATTTATGAGAATGTGGTTTCAGTTGTTTTAAAAGTGTTTTAGTTTACAATAAATTTTAGCCTAATGCTGACGTGTAATAAAGATACAATGTAAACTACAGGGCTGGACAAAAGTATTCAAGTATGTTTCCATCTAATAGTATGAATTGCTGAAAAAGAAATTTCAAGCTACTGGGTATTTTCTTGCTAAGCTAAATTTTCCCATTATATGAACTGACATATGAAATACAGGGCTGTTCTAATGTACTGGAATACATATTTTGGTATATTTGGCTATACACTATTATTTTCCTAAATAACAAAGTTTTGTTAAAGATTTCATTAAGTGTTGGAAAGTGCTTCATAATCTATGCTTAACGCATGATTTTTCTTACGTGTTGGATATTAATTTAATTTTACAACCCCAACATCTGACTAGTACTTTTCACCTCAAAGATTCAGAATCCTCCCAAACCCGATCTGCGCAACTTCTCGCGCAGTATTGCTGCTTCGGATGTTTTGTGTACATTTTCGTGGCACATGAGAGACTTTGCTAAAAGTTACATCAACGCATGAACGACATGTTCTTAAATCAAAAAAGGCAACTTTGTGACATACGCTTTAATTTATTTTTGTTCGGAAATCCACGAAACTAGCAGGGGTTGTTATTCAGAAACTGTCTAATGGCATTCAGTTTTCCGTTAAAAAAAAAAAAAAAAAAAAAAAAAAAAAAAAATAGCACTTTCATAACAAGCCTTCAAAGTGGACGTTTTCGAGCACATTTCCCGAAGAAAAGATAAAAACTAGTCGAAAAGCAGGAGAAAAACGGGCGATCACGTGATCGAAATAACTCAGAACTGGATAGGTAATTTAATGAACATAAAATGGAAAACTAAGTTCGATTCGAAATCGCTTCCATAATCAGGCCTCCCAATTTTATATCTTTCTGTTAAAAAGTGAATTTGTAAATGTGTCAAAACGTTATGCGCTTGTTGAGCGGAGCGGTTGAGAACACCCTTAAAGCAGAATTTTCGTAATCGATAGTTTGTGAGTTGTGTCCTTGCTGCTGTTTTATCTCTTGTAAAATTTTGCTATGTTTATTTAAGTTTTTAATAAAGAATATTTATAAACATATAAAAATCAATTATTTTTTAATATATATTTATTGTCAATTAGACAACTAAATTTAAATTTTAATTACAATTAAGTTGTAAGATTTAATTTTATGTTTCAGTACATAAAATTTATTTTAAATGAATTAAAATAATAATAAAAAAAATTCTATTTTTTTAACAACCAAATGTACGTGATTTAAAATGCGATATTTAAAAAAATAAAATTAAAAATTATTTTTATGTTATGCTACCGCGCTGTTGTATTTTTCTGTTGCTAATTACACAATTAAATTTTAATATTAATTAAAATTTGTAAAGTTTAATTTAAACTGTCAATACATAAAATTTAATTTTAAATAACCTTAAATAATTTTAAAAAATAAATTCTATTTTTTAGTAAATAGACATAGAACATAATTTAAAATGCAACAATTCTTAGAAAACAATGAAATATTTTTCCACCCTGTTGTAAGAGGTAAATATCAAATTAGTAAAATCCATTTATTGTAGTTATCTTTTTTTCTTATGCTTTATAGTCTATTACCGCTCATACACAAAAAATCTCTATTAACTTACTAGTGTTCATTTGATTAATCACTGATTCATTTCTACTTATATAATAGTAGGTCATAAAAATATTAACTAACATTAATTAATTATATTTCAATAAAATATTAATTAATATTAATTTATACATGTTTAAATTTTAATAGTAATATGTAGTTAAATAGTGATAATAATATAAGTAGAAAAAAAAGGAAAATCTTTAATTATGTTAATATTCCACTAATATATTTAAATATTTTCTTTTTTTCTTATATTGTTATCACTATTAACATATAGAATCATTATTGATATTAAATTTATATAATTAATTGATATTTAAATATGTATAATTGATATTAATTAATAATTAATCCCTAGAATCTGGAAACTATGCTTTTTTTTCTTTTTAAATATATTGTTTACATTAATGATAGTTTTGAAATGCATGAGTGATCTGAAAATTGGAGTAGATGATAGCAGATAATATCTAAACTATATACGATTTTTTACTACTTTAGAAAAATACACATACATAGGATTTATGCAGACATGTATGAATGCATATATTCATACATACTATGTACCGGGTGTCCAAAAACTGACTGATGTATTTTAAAATTCAATAACTTGTAAACAGTGACAGCTATTTAAAAAAATTTTGCAGGAGGGTTATGTATAATGTTTTGTTATGGAGTTTTTTTACAGTAAATTTTTATTTTAGTTCGCTTATCAAACAATATGTGGCGCTGATGGCGATTGAAGGCCAGATCGACGCTTCACTCAGCATTGATCACCTGGCCTCAATCGCCGTCAGCGACACCTATTGTTTGATATGCGAACTAAAATAAAAAATTACAGTAAAAAAAAACTCCTGACATTATACATAACCCTCCTGCAAAATTTTTTTAAATAGCTGTCACCGTTTGCAAGTTATAGAATTTTAAAATCCATCAGTCATTTTTGGGACACCCGGTATATATATTGATGTGTTTGTATTTATCCATACATGAATATGTGTGTGATTGCATATGTGTTTTCTTTTACGAGAAAAAAAATTGTCAGATTTATTGACTTACAATGTTATCAGGGAATAAGAAATGCAAATCTACAGCAAAAAGATGAAATATTAGCTTGTTTATTAAAAGCTTTATTTAATTAATCTTAGTGTTTAATTATAACTTGATGGCTTATAACATATTGGTAAAAAGAAATAAAAATTTGATCCAGAAGACCTCTGTAACATCTATAATTTCTAAGTAAGATTTTGATTTGATGTTAAACAAAATAAAATGTGTTTTAACTATTGCTTTTGTTGAAAATGATGATTTTGATGACTATTTTATGTTAAACAAAATAGAATATGTTTTCAGCTATCTCTAATCGAACACAATAATCGCTCTCATTTTCTTCTGTTTCTTTTATTTTTATTTATTTATTTTTATTTTATTTCGTTTATTTATTTATATTTTATTTATTTATTTATTTATTTATTGCAGAACTTAACATGTCATGATTTCATGTATATTTTCCGTGTTAAAAAGGTTTAATTTATTAATCTTAGTCTATTACTGAAATTGATGATTTATATCACATTGGTAATATATATATATATACTAGCAGGTATGACCGAGCTCAGCTCGGTCAAAATTAACTTTGTGTTCAACTCGATATAGTATTTTCACTGTATCATTAACTCTGTATTATTACTGTAAAACATGTTTATAATAGTATTATTTAGAAAAACAATCAATAAGAAAACTATGTTTTTATGCGCATATTTATAAATTTTATTTTATTTTAAATTTTACAACGAAAGGACATCGATCTAAATCACTTTTTTTAGCTCGACTCTGATTGGTTTAACCATGTATCTCGAATCCTCTTAAGAATGTATAAAAAAATTCTTTACATTCTGAAAGACAATATTTTTTGCTAGATATAGCCAAATTTGGAGGCATTCTTTTCATTTGGCTCCAAATACGTGTTTTGGTTTTCGTAATTTTTATAGTCGATTTTTTGGCCATATGTCGCCAATATTTTGTCAAATATCACCAAGTTATTGGCTTTTGGCATATTCTCGTGACCCTGACCCGTATTACCCAAAATGAGCCACTAATCAAATTTGATCAAGCATGTGACATAGCTCAATCGTCTTCAGGTAATCAAAAACAGTAGAATATAAAATTGAATCAAAATCGTTTAAGCCATTTTTTAGGTAAAATTAGCTTGGCAGCATTCAGCAATGAAGCGAAATGACCCACTAATATAAATTTGTTTAACATGCGACTCAGCCCAATAGTCTTCTCGTGACAAAAAACGTTTTGTTTAAAAATTTAGGGTAAAATTGATTGAGTCGTTGTTATATATAATTAGAATGATCCTAGCTCATTAAGACCCAAAATGACCCACTAATAGAATTTTCGCGAACATGTGTCCAAGCCAAATGGTTTTCGCTTGCTCAAAAACGATATAATACAAAGCATAGTCAAAATGGTGAGTACCATTTTCTATATAAAATTAGCATGACCCATTATGACCAACAAATGACCCTTATAATCGAAATCTCTCGAACGTGTGGCCTAGCTCTTTAATTTTAGCATGCCGAAAAACATTAGATACAAAATTTAGATAAAATCGATTGAGCCGTTTTTTAGATATAGTTAGTTTGACCCTGACCCCTAATAATCCAAAATGACCCATTGATCAAATTTTCTCAAAAATCTGTCCTAACCCAATGATTTTCTTGTGACCGAAAACGATAAAATGCAAAATTTAATCAAAATTGCGCGAAACATTGTCCAGATAAAATTAGAATGACCCAAAAGTGGCCCACTAATTGAAATTTCTCGAACATGTGACCTACTCCAATGATTTTCTCATGCCAAAAATATGTTGTATATAAAATTTCGTTAAAATCGACCCACCCATTCTTTAGGTATAGCTTGACCTTGACCCATTAAGACCCACAAATGACCCTTATAATCGAAAGCTCTCGCATATGTGACTTAGTCCATTAGTTTTCTCGTTTCTAAAAATTGTTACATACAGAATTTTGTTAAAATTGATCCTGCCGTTCTTTAATTATACATAGTTTGACCCAGACCCTTTATGATCCAAAATGACCCATTAATCGAAATTTTTCGAACATGTAACCTAGTCCAATGATTTTATCGTGCCAAAAAAATGTTGCATACAAAATTTCATTAAAATCGATCCACCTGTTCATTAGATATAGTTTGACCATGACCCATTATGACCCATCATGATCCACAAATGACCCTCATAATCGAAATCTCTCAAACATGTGATTTAACCCATTAGTTTTCTCATGTCGAAAAACTGCCACATACAAAATTTCGTTATAATCCATCACGCCGTTCTTTAAATATAAATAGTTTGACCCAGACTCTTAATGACCCATTAATCGAAATTTTTCGAACATGTAACCTAGTCCAATGATTTTATCGTGCCAAAAAAATGTTGCATACAAAATTTCGTTAAAATCGATCCACCTGTTCTTTAGATATAGGTTGACCATGACCCATTATGACCCATCATGACCCACAAAGGACCCTCATAGTCGAAATCTCTCAAACATGTGATTTAGCCCATTAGTTTTCTCATGTCAAAAAACTGTTACATACAAAATTTCGTTATAATCCATCGCGCCGTTCTTTAAATATAAATAGCTTGACCCAGACTCTTAATGACCCAATATGACCAAGTGAAATTTTTTCTCGAACATGTAACCTAGCCCAATTTTTTTCTCGTGCCCGAAAACCATAGAATGCAATTTTTAGTCAAAATTGCGTGAGAAAATCGCTAGATAAAAATAGTATGACCCACAATGACCCCAAAAATGACCCACTTACCGAATTTTCTCGAACATGTTACCTAACCCAATGGTCTTCTTGTAATCCAAAACGATAAAATATAAAATTTGGTCAAAATCGTTAGAGCCGTTTTTTAGATAAAAATGGCTTGACCCATAATGACCCAAAATTGACCCACTAATCGAAATTTTTCGAACATGTGACCCAGCCTAATAGTTTTGTTGTGCCAAAAAACGATTGGATAGAAAATTTCCTTAAAATCGATCCAGCCGTTCTCTAGATATAAATAGCTTGATCTTGACCCATTATGACCCAAAACGACCCAATAATCGAATTTTCTCGAACATGTGACCTAGCCCAATGGTCTTCTCGTGCCCGAAAATGGTAAAATCCAAATTTTTGCGAAAATCGTTAGAGCAGTTTTTCAGATAAAATTTACCCACACACACACACACAATTTTTGCTCGCATTATAGTATAAGATATATAATTATAATTTGATGAAGCTGGCCTGATTATTTTCTTGGTAATGTCTTGAATAGATACTTATAAAAAAATAAATAAATGAACAAAACAAAATTTATTTTTAGCTACTATTTGGAAGCTATTCGAACACAATAACAGCTTTCTTTCGTCCCCCCCCCTTTTTTAGGTGCGTTCGTAATTATGTAAATACGTAGCACCTATTGTTGTCGCTCAGTCCGTCCGTCTGTCTGTCTGTCCGTCTGTCTGTCTGTCTGTCCGTCTGTCTGTCCGTCTGTCTGTCTGTCTGTCCGTCTGCATATAACAACGCAAAAACTACCCAACTGAATCGTTTGAAATTTAAAATACATAATTATAACATAATTTTGTCGAGTCATTTCAAATTTTATGAAAATCGGATGGATAGATCAATTACAGGGACAATCAAAAGGATTCCGTTACATTACGGCCAATGAGGAAAAAGTTTCAAATGCATTTTAATCGTTTGAAATTTAAAATATATAATTATTGCGTAATTTTGTCGAGTCATTTCAAATGTTATGAAAATCGGATGCATAGATCAATTACAGGGACAATCAAAAGGATTTCGTTACATTACGGACAATGGGGAAAATTTTTTAAATGCATTTTAATTATTTGATATTTAAAACATATAATTATTACGTAATTTTATCGAGTCATTTCAAATGTTATGAAAGTCGGATGCATAGATCATTTACAGGGACAATCAAAAGTATTCCATTACATTACGGCCAATGGGAAAAAAGATTCAAATGCATTTTTATGATGTTGCACTCATCCGAACATAATAGAATTGGCATGAATCTATGAAATATACACTAAAATATGCATTCTGTACAATCTGTGATGCAAAGAATTTGTATTATTAAATTACAGGGACACACAAAAGTATTCCACTACATAATGCTATACGGGGAAACATTGTTTGGGGCATGTTTTAATTATATTCAACTATTTCACATTTTATGAATAAGATATACGTTTCTGAGGTGTAATAAAAATTACTTTCTGCATATTTACAGAAACACAAAGATTTCGACTACTATACTGTATCCGAAGCACGCTCTACTATATCAGCAAGATCTGAATTTTTTTAAAACTTCGTTATCGTACGAACGCACCTCATTTGCTACGTTCACGTACAATTTCCAACTTGTTTTTATTATTATTGATTATAAATTGGTACACTATAAGAAATGTAATGAAATATAAATTAAAATTTACAAATTAAATTAATGCAACACGTTAAAACAATTCTCCTACGCAATTATTTAATACCTGATAGTGCTTTAAAACAAAATTCCGTTATATATATATATATATATATATATATATATATATATATATACCGGGTGTCCTGAAAAGGACTGAACGATTTTAAAAATCAATAACTTGCAAACTTTTACAGATATTTAAAAAATTCTTGCATTAGAGTCATCTAAAAGGTCAAAAGTTTTTTCCCTGCGATTCTGGATTTTAGTTCGAATTACAAACAATAGATGGCGCTGAGAGCGCTAGGTGCTGTATTGAGACGGCTATTGACGTCACTTGGCACTGAAGCAAAATAAGGAGGTTAAAGCTATGGAGTGGATCTTATTCAAAAATGAACTTTTGCTTTTACCGTCCGATTTTGAATGCAATCCATATGATTTTGATTTTGCTGGCGTCAGCGCAATAATAGAGAAAAATATTATTTTCATGGGTACGACTCCTTTGAAATCGAAATGCGTGAAACAACAACGTTCGAATTATCGACTTTTATTTATTTATTTATTTATTTATTTACATTCCAAAAATGTAAGTATTTTGAGAACAGGATATCTTATTTATCTATTTATTTATCTGGGTATCTTTTAAACCTTTTTTATGTCACCTAATCATGTCCTGTATTGTATTTTAAGTATGTAGGATTAACAGTTAATTTACAGGTACACCCAAAAGATTGCATCTCATCATAGTCTATGGGGGAAAATCACTTGCAGTGTATATTAATGAAATACACTATTTCAAATGTATTGAAACTGATATAAATCGCTGAATTTCAGTATAAGATCATTATGATAGAATAGAGTATTTGGTATTTATAGCATTTAACGTTCATTTACAGGGACACACAAAAAGAAACCGGTTACTGTACTGTCTTTAAGTAATAACTGCTGGAAATGCGTTTTCAATTTCGGCATGCGCTTTTAAATTTAGCTGTTTTTTAGATACATTAGTAATTATATAAATGCATATCACCTATACGCGTCTCTGGTGCGTCCGTCCGTCTGTCTGTCCGCATATAGCAGTGTAAAAATTACTCTGTCGAAACGTTTGAAATTTTAAATACATATTTATTGAAGAATTTTATCCAGTTATTTCAAATTTTATGAAAATCGGATGTATATTTCCAATACAGGGACAGTCAAAAGTATTCCGTTACATTATGGCTGACGGGGAAAAAGTTGCAAGTGCTTTTTGATGATATTACACCCGTCCGAACATAATGAAATTAACATGCATTTATGAATTAAATTGAAATACAAATGATGTAGAATATGCTGCACAAAGAATAGTTATTATTCATTTACAGGGCCACACAAAATAATTATATAACATAACGGTATAGAAGGAAACATACTTTGCGGCATATTTTAATTTTGTTACACATATAATAAAATTGTTATAAGCTACTTAGGTTTACTACGAATTTCTTACTATGTAATAGAAAATATGAAATATTTACAGGGACACACAAAAGATTTCGGAAACTATGCTGCATGAAAAATGCTGTACGCTAACGATAATTGCTTGAAGTTTTAAGTTTTGATATGATTCTTTTAAAGTTTCAGTACATTTTTGCATGTTACGCTGTGTATATAATTCGTGCAAATCATATACAGGGCTACACAAAAGAATTCGCACTCCTTACTAAGTGTGTAAGTAAATATATTAGGTGGTTTGTAAATGAGTTATGAATTTTTTTACGTTGAACAGCTTTAAGTATATTACGATATGTTTAAAGAATTGAAATTAAATGATATACAGAGGCACTCAAAAATTGGATTAATAGCCGGCTCTGGATAGTAATCTCTGGAAGTGTGATTTCAGTACTTTAAAGCATGTTTCGGTTTTAAATCGATTTTAGCTAGATAAATGGCGTGTATTTAAAGATAGTAGGAAAAGTACAGGGCTATACAAAAGAGTTCAAAAATGCTTCCGTCTATTTAAGTAAATTGCTAAATGTCAAATTTCAACTTAACATGTATTTTTAACGCTTTCCAACATAGCTAAAAATTTTTATGATTTCTTTTTAGTTAGCCGTCTGCCTGTCTGTCTTTCCAAACTCTAACTTGCGTTGAAATAATTGAATTGGTCTGTAAGTGTTATATGTTAATAAGATTTATTATGCCGTGTTGGATATTGTAAACAAACTATGCATAATTCATGATTCATTTACACAGACACTCAGAACTATGCCATTACATTATGTTCTGTGAGAATAATTATATATGTAGCTCCTATATTCGTCATCTGGAATGTTCTTTTATCTGTCCGCACATAATAGCGCAGAAACTACCCAACAGAATGCTTTGAATTATAATATATATACTCATTGCAGAATTTTCGTTATTCATTTAAAGTTTTATGAAAAGCGAATCAAAGCTTAAAAGGACATTAATAAATGTTTTCTTCATTCTATTAAAACCTATTCTGCGTGACTAATTCAATGATATCCAGTGATAGGTGATGATTCTAGGTTGTCATTATGATTATAGCTCATTTAAGGTGGAGATAGTATTATTTCCCTACTACGATGAATTTAATATACATAATCGTAATAAATTTTGTATTTGGGTATTTTTACAAAAGAGTGCAACAGCTATTGCACCAAATTTTCAATGTTTATACTATGAATATTCTTTGTTCTAAAGAATAAACCATTTCCGCAATTTTTTTACAACATACATAAAACTCTACTAAACAACTTCTTTAAAACAAACTAGCATTTCTTAAAATATAACAAATTTTTTCAAATAGCAAAATTGATTAATTTTTAACAACAACAACAAAAAAAAACTACTAAATCGTTTCACTTTATTTTAAAATATGATGCACAAAGTATTCTTTAAATTAGATGATAAAAAGTAATTTAATCCGAGAAAATACGGCTTTTTTAAATGTAAAATCGTCTGCAAAACTCGTATGCTGCTCTTTAAATTAATTTCCAGTTTCCAATCGCTGCTATTATATAAAAGGATTTATTATTTCCATAACAACAACACATTTCATTGAAATTATACCGACTGACTCCAAAATCGGGCTTTATGTCGAGTGCACAGGTCAAATGTATGTTGTTCAATAAAAACAACTAAACAAAAGTTCAAAATCGGGCCCTAAGAGTAAGATTGCATTGTCAAAGGAGACCCACTCCACAGCCTTAAACTCCTTATTTTGCTTCAGCACCAAGTGACGTCAATATCCATCTCAACACCGCACCTGGCGCTCTCAGCGCCATCTATTGTTTGTAATTCGAACTAAAATCCAGAATCGCAGGAAAAAAAACTTTTGAACTTTGAGATGATTCTCGTGCAAGAATTTTTTAAATATCTGTAAAAGTTTACAAGTTATTGATTTTTAAAATCGTTCAGTCCTTTTGAGGAAACCCGGTATATATATATATATATATATATATATATATATATATATATATATATATATATATATATATATATATATATATATATATATATGTATGTATTTACATAAATTATTTGTACGATTCATTTTATAAAACACAATTTGATTTAGTCAAAGGCATTAGATGAGCATTACTATTTTATCATCTTCTCCCTAGACGGCGACACCATGAAAATAGACGATGTTAGCAAGGGATCTTTGAAGTGCGAGGGAATGCGCGAGAAGTTGCGCAGATCGGTTTTCGGAGGATTCCGAACCTTTCAAGCGAAAGGTGCTTTCGGGCTAGATGCTTTTTTTACTGTTCTCACCACAGTCAAAGAAACTCTTTTCCAAGTCCCTTTTACTCTGTGATTCTCACTACGGAACGGAGCCTTTTTACGGAGTTAGAGGAGGACATTATTTTTGTCACAAAGCATTGAATCGCCAGAAATGGGACTCAATATTATTGAAAGAGTATAGAACAGTATTATACTTTGAAAACCAGAACTTTCCATCGATTCAAAATAAATTTTAATATTTTCCGCCATGAATCGATTTTTTTAAACAAAACAAAACAAAATTTCTGAAACGATCGAAAGATAAAATTTTTTTCCAATTTATCAATTGAATTGAAAGTAGTCAATTCTAATTGAGAAGGTCGTGAATATCATTAAAGAAACTCATAGCAGACATTTTGTTTACTTTTAAAAAAGTTAAGTAAAAGGGATTTTTAATTATACAAAATTATTTCCTATTCCCCTATTGACCCCTCAATAGTCATCATAAAAATTGCACCAAATAAATAATTCCAAACATACAAAAATAATGGTCAACTTTTAAAAAATTAAATTTTTTTAATTTAAATTTTACAGAACTTTTTTTCTCAGAACAATATAAAAGTTTATTGATTACTCGTTTAACTAAAAAAATATATAATACACGTTTTAGTTAACAAATCACTATAATATTGAAATTTCATGTATTTGCCCCCTTCCCCTAAAAACCTTTCTTCAATCAGATTTTATTGCATGGTTGTTTTCGGATAACAGACATAAGAACAAGAACGACGAGCACAGACTATAAAACATTAAGAATTTTATTTCTTTCATATAGTGAAATACAGTATTGTTCGAGCTGTAACAGAATACTTTTGCGTGTCTCTGTAAATGAAAATGAATGTCAGGATCGATTGATCGCGCATGATGGCATCTTTGGGGAATGGGATTTGTTTCCATTTTAATCGAAAGCAGAAAGCGTTTAAAACGCGAATGCTCTGAGAACGCGCGACAGTTTCTAACATTCCTATAACGAGTTCACTAAAGTGGGCGAAATTTCAAAACGCGTAACTCTACTTCAAAGTATACCCACGACAGTGGCACGATTTTGCCGTTCATTATTGTCAAAGGGAACTTCAACCAGCCCCACCCACTATCTTACATTTGCATTTCAAGATGGGCGGAGTCGGTGTTCCATAGTTACTTAGCAATAGAATGAGTGTTTCGCAAACAGAGAAGTAACAGCATAAATAAACACTTTAAAAGAACTTTTTGCTTATGTTGCGGTAGTTTTATACGGGGACCTGTTTCAGACAATTCAATGGTAAGTTTAATACTCATCCTTTAGGTTCCCTTAAGATGCGCAAAAATCTACACTTTTTTTTTTTTTTTGAGCAAATCATTAAAGCTAATTGTTGTGAATATAGGAAAACTAATTTCATTCTTTTTTTTTTTCATGCGAGAAATTAGGAAGAAAAATGTATAAAAAAAAGTTTTTATGTAAATTATCCGACGTTATCGTAAAACCGAGAAACTTGATCATTTAATGTTTCTTTTTTTAAATGTCGGATAGAAATATCGGAAAGGCTTGTTCATAAATAATCTCAGATTTTTAACGCAGCTATCGTTCAGGCAATTGAGGATTTTACCTGACAAAATTCATGGAAGTTCCGGAAAAAGGCTTACTTTATGTCTTTTTGATTGCTATGTTCGAATTTTGAACTTCCCACCAAAATTCCCTCCTGCACCCTCCACTTCCTAATTTTGGTAAAATGCCCCCCAAATACTTTTTTAATTCATTTTGTAATTGTTATAGTGAAAAAATATCTAGAAATTCAGAAAGTGTACAAAATTTGCAACAAATATGATATATGACATTATGACGTAGTAGGGGATAGGGGATAGTGGCCCCATAGGGATTGCAGAGGGCGCTTTTATCCACTGATGAATGGGAAGGTGGAGACTGCTTCCGAAAATGCGTTGCGGCGCTGCGTGGACTAAGTTATGCAACTCCGCTTATAGTCCAGGCACGACCAAACACGATTTCCCTTATACGGCCATAACAAAAGGTCAAAATCTTTTAATTTTTGAATAATCAGAGTTTCACCCCCAGAGAATTGTAGAGGGCGCTTTTTTCCACTGTGTCCATTGAAGAATTTGCCTTTTAGAGTACAAACTGTTGAAAGAAAATGACTTGTCGATTCTTTAAAATAAATGAAATCTGAAAATAAGTTATTACTAGCAAAAGCCATGCTTTGTTTGGATTCGCGAAGCATTATTTTATAAAACAGATATTTGAAAGTAACAATATTTTTTATTATTATTTTTGCATCTTTATTAAACAAAAACGTTATTTTATGTTTTGGCGCATTTTAATTTTTTATTTATGATGTAAAACTGGCATAATAAGATATTTTCGAAGCAAACTTTTACAATTTTTTTTTAAATTTTCAACTAAAAGCTCTTTTAAAGATGTTTTTACAATTTCAAGTAGCAACTGGTGTTTTTTAATTGTTTGAAATATGCATGTTTCCAATCTTTGTAATCAACATCCGATAATCTTTGATAGCTATTTTAGAATAATATATTTGAAGAAAGCTTGAAGAAAATTACTTCTTCAAAATCCTATTTTCTGGAAAAAACATTTGAAATCTGCTTTCGTTGATACTATGAATTTTTAATTGTAAAAAAATTTATTTTAATTTCTTCGTTTTTATGCATGTTAGCGTATGAGAATTGCTGTAATTCTCTCCGCGTGGGAGAACTTTTTACTTTCTGCGAATGGCAACTCAATTAATGGAATTACCTTTTAACGAAACGCTCTCTCATTCTCGCAGTGACGTTTTCACGAATAATTATTGTTGTGTTTGCGAACTTATTAAAATCTTATTTTCTATAAAATCCTTCTGATTAATGAGTCGATATTATTTAGCCACAATACGACCGTCGCAAAAATATTTATAAAGAGCTTGAACCAACAACTTCACGCAGATCTTTTAATTTTTCATTTATATAACAAATTTAAGAATTAATTTTATTTGTTTACAATTATTTTGTTGCCAGTTTACAAAAAAAAAAAAAAAAAAAAAAAAAAAAAAAAAAAAAAAAAAAAATCCATAATACAATTCTTTTAAAATGTTTAAGTGTCATCTGTGCAAACGATTTTGCGGGAAAATGAAAACATGTTTTATTTAATAAATTAATCATGATTCTATCTATAATTATTTACTCCATGATTTAAACTTTTTTTCTGAAAATATACGCGTTTCATTTTTTATTTATTTGCTAAAATGCGTCCGTATTGGAAATGCATGTAAAATAAATTAATTAAAATAATAATTTTTTTAACGTTTTACTGTAAAAAAAATTATATTCTGCAAATCTACAGATCATAATTTATTTTTGTGTTTAATTTGAAGTTAAAATATTCAATAGTTTTTTTGTAAAGCGTACGACAAATTGTAATTTGAGTGGACTAGTAGAGGATTCGCTTCGCTCATCCTAATTATTTTATATTATTAATTTTTTCCATAATAGTAACTAAAATATTTAAATTTACTAAAAAATATTGTGTTTTTTCCTAAATAAATAAGAATCGTATAAATATCCATGGTTTATTTTTTATTTATTTATTTTTTAATGAAAAAATCAATATGATTTCATTGCCGGATATTGGTGAAAAAGATTTGCCTATTTTTTTAATATTTTGAAACATGTAAATACATTTTATTTTTATTGTTTACTTTTATATCATGACTGTCCTGAATTAGAATATTTAATTTTATGTGCAATTTTCCTCTATGTTGTATAGCTAAGATTAGTGCATATAAAGATTAAATTTATTTTAAATTGTTCGCAATGTACAGATATACAGTGCGTTAAAAACTATCAGGGCAGCAAAAAATATTATTTTTTTATAATTAAAAAAAATTTAAACTTTTTTTCTTATAATATGTATTATCTAACTGAAAACCTGATAAAAAAGTGAATAGAATTCAACTGTTAGTATTTTATTATAATAATAAAGTAATTGTACAAAAACACTATTTTTGTCCGTGTAAAAACTTTAAGGACACTAAAATAAATTTAATACAGTAACTTAAGAAAAAAATATTAAATGTGTTATGCATTTACCTGTAAGTTTAATGATTGCAAATATTCCATCTTTCCTCGACATCATCAATTTATGGCACAGTTCGGGAATTTTATTATTATTATTATTATTTATCTTCAATTGTAGATCCGAGTTCCGATTCTGAAGAAAATGCTTTCCATTTTTATAAAGCCCTCTTGCTAAATCTCCCCATAAGTTACCGATAGGATTTAAATCAGAATTTATGAGCGGACATTTCAAAACTTCGATATTTTTTCTTATAGAACTAAAGTTTTTTTTTTTTTTTTTTTTTTTTTTTTTTTTTTTTTACGATTTGTGTGGAGAGGCGCACTATCCCGCTGTTATATCATTTTTTTGCCGGAAGTGTTGCAATAAATGAAAGATAGTCAGAAAGAATTTGTATACGTATCTTTGAATAAAATTTTCCTGAAAGATATACAAGTGGCACCATGTCGTTGAATGCCGCAGTGAATCTGCCATCTAACTGATGTTTTAATAAAATAACTTTTTGCTTTTTAAAATCATCTTGATAATATTTCCAGTCATCAGGACCATTTAAGTTTCATTTCTTTTCATCGGAGAAAATTAATTAAATTGTTTTAGGAATAGAAAAAGGTATGTTATCAAAACACCAATCAAGTGGCGGATTCATTGTAACATGGGGCTACTTTTTGTTCAACTTGTATATCTTTCATAAAAATTTAATTTTACTATATCGAATTTATTTTACTGTCCTTTACGTTTTTACACAAGCAAAAATAGATTTTTTTAAGCTATTGCATAGCTTTTATCGCGGGCTTTGAGCGCGGCGACCTAATCTAGAAATTCCATAACGAGAAAAAAAACCTAACACTGCGGCTACGTTTCAGTTCGGCAGACTTCGGCACTTCGGCAGACTTCTGATTTATTCAATAAAAGAAAAAAATTGTTTTCTTATCGGTCATCACGCTCAAAAAGTGTAACTTGAATTAATATCAAAGACAAAAATAAACTGCATAAATAAAATATAAATAAATAATTATAATTGCATAAGTTGATAAAAAATGCTAGTCTCCGAGTGCCTCACGTGTATATATATATATATATATATATATATATATATATATATACATATTACAAATTTTAAAATTTTTTCGCCAAAACTAACCTTTATACTATCTTAATTTTCTTATAATAATATTCCGTACTTACTTCAAAGTATTAAATTAAAATCTTGTTTCTAAATCTAATCTGTTAATCTTTATACAGACGATATAAATTCTTAATTTGCCTTAAAAAACATTATTCCAGTATGCGTAAACTTAAAAAGATGGCTCTAAATTAAAAATATTCTTAATTAAACTTTATTTCTTAATATTCCAAATAAAACTAATTTCTTCTATGTTTTTATCAACCCTTTTTAAGACAGTCTTATTAAATTTATTCCAAACCCATACCTTTCAAAAAATATCATTATTTTATTTTATCTATTTATTTATTTTTCCGTCGTCAACCTTTAATAGTGTGCATATTAATAAATTCATTTCTTTTCTTTTTCTCTTAAAATTAATAGTCTATAAAAATCGTCTGCCTAAGATATTTAAAATCCTGAGTCGATTATAAATTGGTTAAATAATATTTTTTAAAAATAACTTTATCGTCTATGGAAAATAGTCTCGTAGCTGGACAAGAATTCTGTTTACATAAAAGAATGATGGTTTGAGGTTACAGAAGGTTCTGGAATTTTCTTTTTAGATTTAAGAGGAAGCCTCGAGTTGAGAAGGAGGATTCTTGGTTCTTTCTTGGATGAGTACGGCTGGTTTAAGTAAATGATGGAATATATTTTTTTGGATATTTCGGTTAGAGATAGTTTGCAAAAGGAGCTTTTCCCTTTGTTATGATTACGGGTTAAATAAATGAACTTACAGCAGCCAATGAGTAATTATTTGGATTCTCTACATCTATTATTTTATTTTCCTCGGTGGTCATGACTTCTCTGTGGTGAATGGGAAACCCGGCGTTGATGTCTGGCTCCTAACTTTTAAATCGTCATATATATATATTTTACAATTATTTTATTTTTATTAAAGTACTCAGCGCTGACATTTTCATTAACTTTTCAGCTTGATGATACATATTATGAGGGGAAAAGTTTTATTCGGTTTGAAATTTGCCAAAAAAATAATAAATAAATAAATAAATAAAATAATTCTTGTTGTCTTTATAGTTTTTACACGCGCTGTATATATTTTTTAAATAATTAAAAATCTTGTAAATATTCATGATTTGAAAAAAAAAATGATATGAGTTGATTGCAGGATATTGACGAAAAGATTTGCTTATTTATTTTTATTATTATTATGAAACATGTAAGCATATTTTCTTTTTTATCATATACTTTTATACCATTTTTGTCCAGAATTAGAATATTTGGTACTACTCTGTTATCCCGTCGACCAATTTCGCCCAATTATACAAATCGCCAAACTAATAGCCAAATTATACATATTGACATAATTTTTATTTTAAGTAACGAAAAACCAAATAATTATTTAAAGAATATAGCGAATAATGTGCTTAATTCAATGAAGCAAAAAGAAACTTAAAATTGATTTAGAGCCCTGCATGACGTGTTTTTACAGAATTCGGAAATAATTTTCGCGCATTTATTAGTGTGGGAGGAGCATCAGTTTGTTTATCCCTAACCGCTGTGCAATTTAGCGCCGAACTTAATACATGCATTAATCATAATTTAAAACTAACCCGATTTGTTCAAAAAATCTAGCTTTTTATCTTTTTTTTCTTCACTCTTTGTATTACACTTGTAATTCAAAGATTTATCTAAATGCTTTTAACTATGATATAACAAAAAATAAAATGTTATAGGTAGTCATAGAAAAAGATATTAATATTTATTATTATTATTATTATTATTATTTTAAAATTATAGTGAAGAATGTTTTCAATTCATAGAAGCAAAATAAATTTTAAATTAAGATAAAGAACTCTGCATGACGTGTTTTTAAAGGATGCGCAAGTAGATTTCGCTCGCTTATTACTGTGGGAGGAGCTTCGGTTCGTTTATTCGTAATCGCTATGCAATTTAGCGCTGAACTTAATACATGCATTAATCATAATTTAAAAGTAACCCGATTTGTTTAATAAATATAGCTTTTTATTTTTTTTCTTCAGTCTTCGTTTTATACTTGTCATTCAAAGATTTATCTAAATGCTTTTTACTTAAAAAAAAAAAAAATTAACTTAGCTTTTTTGTTATAAAATTGGTTTTTTTTAAAGCTGCGCATATATATATTAGGATGAAAGTATAAGAAAATGTGTTAGGTTTCATTGTTTTAGTAAAAACATTAATAATAAAATAGTAATATATATATATATATATATATATATATATATATATATATATATATATATATATATATATATATATATATATATATAATATTAGATGTATCTAAAAATCCATGAACGAACTTTAATAATATACATATAAAAATCTTTAAAGAACATTCGGCAGATATGCAAGTATTTAAAATAATAGTAAATATTTTAAATATACAAAATTTTTAAAAAAATTTTTTTTAAATTTTAATTAAATATGCAGTTTATTTATTTTTTTCTTTCACGTAACATACTTTTAGTTGAGCATTGAAATGTAGTTATTTTCCCCATTTGAAGCGTATATTTAAAGGTAAACCTAATTGTTGAAAAGGTGAATTCTTAAAAATACTTTTGAGTCAGAAAAAATATAAAGCAAATCTGTATATATTGAATTAGACGGTTAACCTTATTGGCATAAGAAATTATTGTGTATCAAAGATACGGATTGGCCTCTGGCCGATTCGTTAAACATACGAATAAGGCTTGGAAAACTTTGCTCAGGCAGAAGTTTTTCCGAAGTTTCCCTCCCCTCGAGTGAATTTAAATTGGCTCAGCAAAGAATGGGAAGTGGCGTAAATTTTTGTTGGGGATGATTGATTAGTTACTTACTGCAAATGCAAAATAACAAGTAGGGCAGATTTTAAAAAAAATAATGAATAGTAAATGAAACAATTTTTTGTAATTTAATGGATTTTTTTTTTCAATTTAACATTTATTTTCATGATTTTAAACAATATAAAAATTTTGATATTTTAAACATTTTTATTTAAAATATATTCTAACTGTTCCACCCTTTCGAGATTTATGATGCATACATGCATTGTCAAAATGTGAATGTGCAATTTGTTTTTGGTACCATTAATAAATAAACAATAATACTTAACTTTTTTGATTAAAGTATATTTCTGATATTTCACAAGTAAAATGACTGGTTAAAAAACCCGGTACATTCCAAATAAAATTTGTGTACGCGATGCGGTCTCATCACCGTAAGGTGCAATGTTAATTACTTGAGGGAGACAACATTTTAATTTTTATAATGTAAGAATAATGTAGATAATTGCTTGTTTATTGATCTGTTAATACATTAAAATAACAAATGTGACGAAATATAAAAGCTAGAACAAAATTAGAAAACCAAATTAAAAACAAATCAATTTATTTCCTTTATTTTTAAGCAAGAGAAGAAACTATTAATGTATTTCATTAAGTTAGTTTAATCTATAATGTTAATTTTTTGTAAAAAATAAATTAAATCCATTAAACATAAAAAAAAAGATAAGAATTCGAGAAAAAGAAATAAAAAAATATGGTATTTAAAATACATTAAAAACTTGGTTTTCTGTTAAAAAGAAATCTAAATAAATCTTAGATAATTTTAATTTGCAGATTTTGCATTATACTTATTAACAGTGAGTACAAAATAATAAGTGACGTGTAAAATAAAAAATAAATGAATGAATAAATAAAACGTTCAAGATTTATTTCGATTTAACTTGAAACGAATGTAATTTCTTACGGTATTCATATTATCATATTGCTTGATATATTTTTAATTATTATTCAATTAGATTAGCTTATTTGTTACAAAAATTTAACTTTAACTTTAGAACTAACTGAATGAAATATATTAATAAATATATTAATAATATAATAAAATATATTAAATAATGAAACATTTTAATAATGTCCCTCGTTGGGCATAAAAAAATCTAGGAAAAAAAACTTATTTGTTTCTAATTTGTTCTGAAAATTGCGTTTTTGTTTAAATTGATTTTCACATTTATTGTTTTATTCTAATTATAAATAAATAAATAAACAATTTTCGACATTATTATTTTTCTATGGAATTTAAAAGATTTTATACCCAAGTATATAATCAACAAAACTTAAGAAATTAAATTACTTTATATTAAAAAGTTTAAAGTTATACTTTAAATTAAAAAGTCAATATTTTACAATTGTTTAAAATTATAAATTTAAAAATTGTGGGAAAAAAATGTTAAAATGGAAAAATATTTAATTTATTTCTAAAAAACTATTACCAATATTAGAATAATCGAAAAGTTTTCTGCCTTATTTATTATCTTGTATTTGCATATAACTAATTCATCATCAAAAAATATAATTCCACCCCACCTGAATTTCATGCTACATCCGAATCATTTGCTAAGCCAGCATTAAAAAAAAGTGGTTTTTTTTTTTTTTTTTCTTTTTTTTTTTTTTTTTTTTTTTTTTTTTTTTTTGTAGTTGTAGTTGTTGTTGTTGTTGTTTGTTTGTTTTGTATATTAGTCTACAGTAATAGTGATAATAATAGTAATAATCCAAAATCCAATTAAATTGTTTAAAAAAGCGGAAGTTATTGAAGCGCAGAACCTACCACGCCCCAAATAATAAACTTTACCCCTTTTCTGATCGAAAGGGGAGGTGTATGTAATGGTGTATGTTGAAATATAACAATTACAGGGGTTATTATTTAGAAATGATTGACTGGGTGTTAAAACAGTGCAACTATAAACTAATTTATTATACAGTAATACTCCGTTTTACGCCTACAATTGCCGGTAAGATTAGCGACTTAAGTCGAAAATGTCGTAGAGGAAGGTATAACTATAAGAGCTTTATATGGTTAAGTCCTTGGGGCATAAGAGACCCGCTATGATGCTCAGATCTCGCATTATTCTCACAACCATTTTTTATTGTAAAGTTTAGGTTATGCAATAAGAACATTTTCGCGATTCCGTTACACAGAATTTTCTGTTTCTTATAACCGGTCTTAAATAATTAAAAATTCAGTAAAAGATTCTATCGCGATTAGTTAGCCGTTTAAAAACTTTTCTGCGTGCTTTCAATCGAAAACAGACTGAAATTTTATGGGAAGTTTGTTTAAATTTTACATACAATCAATAATAATAATATAAATCCATACAATAAAATTTATGAGATTTTTGAAAAAATAGCAAATAAATAAATAAAATAATAAAAAGCAGGACTAATTTGACAGTAGATTTTTTCTTTTAAGAAATTTTATTTACGACTAATAAAGTCAGTTTTTTTTTGAGTAACATTATTAATAATAATAATAAAATTATGTTTTATTATTTTAAAGGAAAAAACCCCTTAAGTTTGCTTAAACCTAATTTTATTATTAATATTTCCCTATAAAACAGTAATACTGAAATATATATTTATAAAATAAAAAATATTTTAAACAATTTTGTAGAAAAACTAGTCGTTGGGGGCTACCGTAATATTTAACCATTATGGATATGCATAATATAATGTATGAAAATAAAACAAGTGTAAACTATTTATAAAATGCATTGCAATTCCAAAACAAATTGTAAACGTATATTTAAATATTTTTAATATATTGGTAATACTCTATTAATAACGTGCTGATGAACCCATTTCGACAAATTATATAAAAGGCCAAACTACTCAAGTAGTACCTAATTACGTAAAAGAAACATCTTTATAACTCCAATAATAACAATCATTTTCTCTAACAGTTTACTGCGTCGGATTAAGCGGCTCATTTCCAATCAAAACTATCTTTGAATTGAAATTTGAATGAAATACAGAGTCATGAAAAATCGAAGAATGTGGAAAATATGATTGCAAATGTCTCGGCAACTAATAATCGGATCGACTTCGTTCTTTATGCAAAATTTGTGTTATTTTATTGCCTTTTACGTCCAATCTTTAAAATAAAAAAAAAAATCGAAATTTTTTAAATACCTTTCATCAGAACAAAATTTTCGAGAGTCCAAAAAAAAAAAAAAAATAGTTCCGTGTAATCGAGGTTACTGATACTGAATAAGCTTCGTGCCATTCTTACATACTAAATACATAGAAAATATCAAGTCTCTTCTCTATTTGTTCGGGAGACAGAGCGTTTACAGACACACAAACAGACAGACTAATAGACAGACAGACAAACAGACGGACGGCAATTTCTTTTTTCTAAAAATATGTTTTTCAGATTCTTTAGTATCTAAAATGTGTAAATCCGTTATTTATTATTATTATTATTATTATTATTATTATTATTATTATTATTATTATTATTATTATTATTATTATTATTATTATTATTATTATTATTATTATTATTTTCAAAACGATTGCAGGATTTACCTTGTACTACGTAAGATGGGTAAGTAAAATGTTTTACTTCAGTATGTAATTTATTTTTTATAAATTGGATGGAAATTTTTCTTGTCAGCAAAAACTAATGGCGCCGTAGATACTTACAAAATGGAAAAAATTGCAATGAGAATGAACAGGTGACCAAAAAAATTTTAAATTAATGACAATTATTTAACTAATTAACCAATTTAGACCTTTTAAAAGACTAAATGTATGAGCATCATGCATTGAATTTTGCGGAGAGTTTCACTTCCTATTGATTGTCGGAGAATTAATAACGCGAAAAAAATTGTCTTAAATGTAAGACTACCAAATTTTTTGAGATGGATATCTTATGTATTTAGTTATGCGTCTCAAAACCCGATATTTAATTATTATTATGTTTTAAATTTGCGTTTTATTTATTAATTAATTTGCTTGTTTGCATTTTCAAGCAATTTTTCTAAATCAATAAAAAAAAATCCGATTTCAAGATTTAAGTTAAATTTTCTTCTCTGTTCAATAAAAATTATTTGGAATTCATAAAACAGTATTTTTTCCTTTCTTTTTCTTTTCTTTTTTTTTAAGTTGTTTACGAATTTTTGACTTGGTAAAATCAATTCTATTAGAAACTTTTAGCTTAATACAATACGTTTTGTGATCTCGATTTTTGAGGTTTGGTGATTTTTAGAATTTTTTTTTTCATTCTGCGTCGATTTTTATTCATGAAAAGAAAATAAATCTATAAAAATGTTTTACTTAATTGAAGAATTTTTTTCTCCGTTATTTCTTAATATTTGGTAGAGTAACATCCCCAGTAATTGGCACTTTAAGAATTTGTCTTTAAACTTACTTCAATTTTCATTACCAAGAAATAAAATATTGGCTTGCAAATATTTTTAAATCAAAGAATGCATATATGTGCATCTATTTTGCCCATTAAAAACAAAAGTTTTTGGAAACGAATTTTTATAAAAATATATTTATAAAAAATTGCTGTAGTCACCAGTAATTGGCACCTAGAGCACCAATGTATGACACCTTGTGATCCAGTAATTGGCACATGTTTATATAAAAAAAAAACCTTTATATTTTGCATTGTGTTTAATCGGTTTAAATGAATTTATTGTATATGAAGATGCCATATTAGAGGTTTTTGAGTGTAAAAAATCAGCCTATTAGTCTGGAATGTGAACACTTTAAAACAATACAATATATTCATATTAATACCCAGTAATTGTCATATGAAGTTTAGTGGATTCCAATTACTGATAATATTTTAAATTTTCAAATAAAAACAACTGATAAACAAAATTAGTTTATATCTTTAAAAGTACTGCCAATTAATCTCAAATCTTCCGATTCCCTTGTGATTGGAATAGGTGTCAATTACTTGGAACTAGCAAAATTGAAGCACCATTAATTGGCATCTATAATTAATTCAGAAATCCAAATATTTGTGTCAAAAATACTTTTACACAATTAAAGTAACCCTTTTCAACTAAACAAAACTGTTGTCAATTTAAATTTAAAATGTATTATAACCCAGATAATAGTGTCTTGAAAAGCATGCTTTTCTCAAGCCGGAGAAGATGCATTTGCAACAAAAATGGCTAATTTGATACAAGCAAAAAATGTTTCTCTTTCCTAGGCACTATTGTCATCTACTAATATAAATCAAAGTTATAATGTTGAAAGTAAATGAGCATATAATTGGTATATGGTCGTGAATTTTTAAAAGACTGGATATAAATCTTATTTTAAGACATGTTTGTAGGATGTGCCAATCATTGATGCATGCCAATTACTGTGGCATACTGGGGCCCTATTTTTTAAATATTATTTTAAGCATGTTTTCAAGTCTGTTGCAATCTTTTGACATTCGGAAAAATAATTTGATTCACACTTTTATTTTAATGTAGTAATTTTTGTCCTGCTTGAATTTTTAATTTTAATAATTTTTAAGACGTTTTTCAATTTTTGGCATTTTTTTTAGTTCCTTGGCGATTTTTTTTTTTTTGGACATTTGGAAACGAAAAACAATTTAATTCAAAATTAATGCCGTAAATGCTATACTATTCATTTCTATATACTTGAGATCGCCCTATAGACAACAATAATTAGTTAGAAAATTGATAACCCTTAAAAACAGAGATAACGTTCCTCTTTAAGAATTATATTATTCTTGATGAATATCATGATCAGTGCCTTTTGCTTTCCTCTCAAATCGCTTTATTGTAAAATGTTAATTAATTTCAGTTTAAAGTGTTGTCCCTTGTTACGAGTTTATGCCTTAACTGACTTTTTTGAAAATGAAAATTAGCCATTAGCACTTTCTTTCAAATGTGGCTCGATAATAAAGTATAATATTTATAAATATCTGAATTATATCGTAAAAGACAAATAAACTAGATATTTTTATATTCATGCAATAATTTTCTATTTCTTTTGCATATGAAAAATTTTAAATAATGATGATAATATAATTTGGTAATTTGTGTAATTAACAGATACTTTTTGGAAGCTTCGCTTTCACTTTCTTTAATATTATTTATTCGCTTGTGAACTGGAATGAACATGAACTGAATAACTTTTTTCCGAGAAGAAATTTTCTTTTAACTAGCTTTAAAATAAATACATTCATACCGGAAAAAATGTATTATAATTTTTAATTGGAATAATTGCTTGTTTTAGATAACGAACACTTATTGGCGACACTTAAATAAGACACTGAACGCCAATCATGGTTGTTCGTGTTGATGTTTATAGAAAGGAACCCAACTTTCGTTAATGAAAGTTAAAATTTACGTATTTGTAGTATGTACGAGTCGAAGGTGGTCTGCTATCACGGAACCCCAAATCATTAAAAAGCGTGTAGCTGAATTTGGGCTTTTAATTAAATTAAAGGACCTCTTTAGTGTATTCCCCAAATGTCCACATTTCTGAGTGTTTTTTAGTTAAATATTTCCAGTATCATTCATAATTAATACGGTATACCTATTAATATTGACTGTCAGCTACCACGCTCAAACTCGATTTTTTATTTTACTTGTAATGGACCTTACAAGTTTAGCAGAGGTTCTATGCATTGTTTACAATTTTTTTGTAATTGATGGTTTCATTTAAAATTTATATTTTCAATAATTATACCCACATTTATTTGGGTATTTAAGTTAATTTTTTTTTGTATTATTAATGAATTTATTACTTAATGTAATATTTTGATGCTGCCTGTCTGTCTCTCTGTTCTTATTCGCTCCCCGCCCTTTCTCCTCAGTTGTGCATCGTGAAGGGCGGGGTTAAATGCCAGAATTTGTGTTTCTGCCGTTGATTTTGCCTTTTTTAGAATTTTTATTTCACAATTATTGAATAAATAAAGAATATTTTTCAGAAGGGCTTTTTAAGCAAAAATATATAATATAATGTTTAAATTATATTATATACTGATTAACAATCAAATAAACATTTTTTTAAATGTAAAAACTCGTACAAGTTACATTTAAAATAGTTTTATATTAGAAAAGTAACAGTAAAATAGTTTAGAAAAGTAATAGATAAATATAATAACAGAATCTTTTTATTTCTTAGATATCGTTAGAGATATTCTTATTCGTTAGAGAAATTTGTTGTACATAGTGCACAGAAGTAGGTTTTTCGTTAGTCGTGAAAAAATTTGTGACAAAATTGTCGTTTCAAACATGATTTATTTTTCTCTCCCACGTTTCTTTAACAAGTATCATTTTTGCTGGAATGAGAGAAGCGAATCTTCTATTATACATAAATTGCATGTTGCCGTACACTTTACAATTAAATAGTAATAATAATAATATGTATATATTTACTGTTTTGACTTGAAATTGAATAAAAAAAATAATTATGATCTGTAGATTTGCAGAATATTTTTTTAAAGGAATAATTAAACAAAAACTTATTATTTTAATTAATTTATTTTAAACGTTTTTCCATTGCGGATGCATTTTTGCAGATGAATAATAATAAAAAAAAAAAACACGTATATATTCAGAAGAAAAAATAACTCAATGAGTATAATTATAAATAGAATCATGATTAATTTTATGTATAAAAACTATTTTTTTTTATTCCGTTTAATTCATTCACGCAGGTGATACGCATTAAAAAAAAAATATATATTATGATTTTTTGTTTTGTTAAAGCGGCAACAAAAAAATTGTAAACAAGTAAAATTAATTCTTAAATTCGTTATATAAATGAAAAATTAGAAGAACTGCGTCAACTTGTCACCTTGATTCAAGCTTTTTATAATTGTACTAAGTCAAAGTTGGCCGATTCTGAAATGATAAACGGATTTGAAGCATTTGTTATTGGTTTATAAGTTATATCTAAAAAAAATGTTTCGTTTTAATTTGTGGAGCGAAAAAGGTTTAGTAAACGGGGCTTTAGTCTATGTTTCAGATATTATTTATGTAGAAAAACATGAGCCACCTGACCAAATGCCGCGAAAAATCATGGTTAAATTTGAAAACTACGTCAATAAACTTATGGGAACGGCTACATTCCGATTACGCCAATAACTACATTCTGGAAAGAATGGAAACATAAAAGAACATTTTTGCTTAAAAAAGATGAAAAAATAATATAAAACAATAATATTACTTTCAAATATTTATCTTATGAGACAATGCTTCGCTATTCCAAACAAAGCCAGGCTTTTGCTAGTTTTATTCAGTTCATAATTAGAATGAAAGTTTTAAGAGGCAAGCTAAAGAAAAAATTCATTGTAAAAGAATGAAAAATATTTCAGTTTTTTTCATTTATATATATAAAAAAGGAAAGCAATGAATTTATTCGTTACGGAGATATTTTTCTCCAAAAAACGCAAAAAACTTAAAAAAAAAAAAAAAAAAAAAAAAAAAAAAAAAAAAAAAAGACAGTAAAACACATTGACTTAAAAAAAAGACAGTAAAACACATTTACTTAAAAAAACATTGTTTAAAATTACTTTTAAAATATTACAAGAAATCTTTAGTTTTGCGGAAAGAATTCAAATCAATACTGAGTCTCTACTTTTTTTAACGGAAATTAATTTCCGTATTTGTTAAAATTTTTAACAACGCGAGAAAACGTTTATAAAAAATACCAGATATTCGGAAAACGAGAGAATAAATGCATTTTTTGCTGTCGAAGACCTTTAGCTGTTCACTTATGGATTTATCATCGTGTTCCCCGTCACACCCATTAAAAGTTTCAGTTTACTTTTAAAATATCATATTTGACAGACAAACTTTCTTTTTTCTCTCTCTTAGCAGTTGTATTTAATCGAATTGACGGAAGAAATACTAGAATTAGTTGAAACTCGATTCGCATATTGTAACGCAATTGGTCTTGGCAGACAGCATCTAAGAACCTGGTTTTAGATGTTGACTTATAAATTAACCGTTGTGTTCTCCTGCACTCAATTTTTTGAAAATATGGAGGACTGGGAGAAGGAAAACACAATAGTAAATCTACGAGTCAACCGCTAAAATCGGGTTTTCATGTGTTTTCCACTTGCCCCTGACATTATAAGGACATCCCATTAAAAAATTTAGTTTTCTTTTGAAATATCATATTTCACTTACAATCTTTTTTTTAGCAGTTATAGTTAGACCTCGGGACGACAGCAGAGAAAATTCGGTAGTACTTGGTTATCCCGTCGACCCATTTCGCCAAATTATATAAATCGCCAAACTAATAGCCAAATTATGCGTATTGACATAATTTTTATTTTAAATATGCAAAACATAAATAGTTAGTAGAATATTAGTAAAAATACAAATAAAAAGACGAAATATAAGTCATTTAAAGGCATTTTAAACATGTATATCTTATTTAATATCATTGAATGTGACATACACTGTCATCCATTATTGGAATTTAATCTTGTAGTTTGGCGATGATTTTTTGGTCGAGGGATAACCAAGTAGTACCGAAAATTGATAGTTTTAGACTATAAAATTAGTCTCGTGTGTCAATCTAATATGTTACACTCAAAATGGGGGAAAAGACCCAGTCTATCAAATAATTGATTGGTAATGCAATATCAGTAGTTCCGCCCTCTGCTATGAATATTGCATGAATACGTATATATTTTCTACCATCTTCAAGAATATTTATTATTATGCAATATACTTTCCTATTCAACCATTTTCTTTTTATTCTTCGTTTTCATCGAAAATAATAACAATAATAGGAGAAATTACAAAAATGGTTTAGCTAGAATCACATAAAGAAAATCGATAATTTTAGCTTACGAAGTAAGCATCATGTGGAAATCGAAGATGTTACTCAAAATGATGAAAAAGACCCACAATGCATATTAATCCATTGTTAATGCAATATCAGTAGCTCCGCCCATTTCAACTACTGCATTAGTAATGCCATCATCTCAAACGTTTCAATTAATTATTGTGCAATATTCTTTCTTATTCCATCATTTTCTTTCTATTCTGATTTTTTGATAATACTCTCAGAACGTCTAAAGTTCGTTGGAGGCTCTGGTTGTAATATATACACGTATGTTTTTATAAAAAGTGTAGGAAAATTTGCCGGTTTTTTTTCGTTTTCGAATAGGCGGAGTTATCTCACTAGCATATGCTAATAGTTCCTGCATTTTAATGAACATTTAATTCGAAGTATTTACTTATCATTCGAGTGAATTTGTTCCATTAACGTTATTTTTTGTTTTTTTTAAGTAAATTTCTTTTAGAGCTACACGGATCTCTTCCACATATTTGACTAATATTGTTAAAAGTACTATTAACCAAAGTACAAGATAAAAAATAAATATGTAAATAAATAAAATAAATAAATAATAAAAAATATGTTAGATATAGCAATGTAATTCCTATTAGTGATGGGCGATTTCGATTTTTTAAATCGATTTAATCGATACTAAGGCCAACTCGATTTAATCGATACTTTAAATTTTTTAATCGATTTCTCTGAAGGTAATATGCTTTTCATTTTCCTTCAAAAGTCGAAGATAAAATAGACGGATGTGCCAATTCCAAAATTTCAGTGTATTAGTTTCTAAGATAGAAGAATTAAAGAAACCTCAGAACCAACCCCCCCCCCTCCCCCCTGCAAAATGTCGTTTTTTGTTGAGTGATGTACACCAAAAATTGATCAGGATCAATTTTTATTAAGTACCAGCTGAATCTGAATTTTGATGAAAATCCATGAAAGCGCGAGATACAGCTATTGCGAAATCATAAAAAATGCAGCATATCAGCGCCACCTGTAGGGCAATTTACACCAAGAACTAAATAACACTAATCTATGTCAGAGATTTACTGAATCTGAATTTTGATGAAAATTCGTTCTTGAGATAGCGCTATTGCGTTAATCATAAATAATGCAGTATAGCAGCGCCATCTCTTAAGCGATTTCCACCAAAATGTAATTAGCATCAAATAATATCAAGGACTAATTGAATCTAAATTTTTATGAAAGTCCGTGCATTAGTTCTTGAGATAAAGCTAAAATGGAAACAGGGGCGTGCGAAAAGAGAACTGCGCCCGGTTCAAAGTTCCAATTTACCCCCCCCCCCATTAACTTTTTCTTGTGGTAGGCTAGAAGTGATGTTAGTAGTAAAAATTTGGCGCCCCCTAAATTTCCGTGCTCGGAACGACCGCTTCCTTCCCACTCCCCTTTCACATGGCGCTGAGTGGAAATTGTGAAAAATTCAGTATAGCAGCGCCATCTGAGAAGCTATATACATCAAAATGCAAAAAACATCAATTCATGTCAAGGATTAACTGGATCTAAAATGTGATGAAAATCCGTTCATTCGTTATTCAGATATAGCTGTTGCGCAAAGCGCAAATCGCAAAAAACGCAGCATAGCAGCGCCATCTGTTAGGCTATATGCGCCAAAAATTAATTAGATTCAGTTTATATCAAGGTCAAACTAAATCTAAAGTTTCGTGGAATTCCGTGCATTTGTTCTTGAGATAGAATGGTCAGAAATTTTTGCCGTATATAGACTCACAGAGTGACAGACACACACACAGACAGATATTTCTTAAAAACCATGAAATCTTGTTAAAGACCTTCTAAAATATATAAATCCATCAAAAACGGGAAGTCAAAATTTTTCACGAATCTAATACTCTCTTCTTATAAAGTTACAAAAGAAAGTAAAAATGTAAAATCGATTCTGCCCGTAAGATCGGTCTTTAAATTCGATTTCGATCTTTAGATTCGATGTCAATCTTTAGATTCGATGTCGATCTTTAGATTCGATTTCGATCTTTAGATTCGATGTCGATCTTCAGATTCGATGTCGATCTTTAGGTTCGATTTCGATCTTTAGATTCGATGTCGATCTTTAGATTCGATTTCGATCTTTAATTCGATGTCGATCTTTAGATTCGATTTCAATCTTTAGATTCGATTTCAATTTTTTTTTTTTTTTTTTTTTTTTTTTTTTTTTTTTTTTTAAATTAGGCTAAATCAGTGTTGAATGCAGGTATTTTTCTGCGACTCCGAAGGAAGGCATCATGTTTTACAGCTCTGTAAAGGAGGGGGAATCGCAATTTGTGCATTAAAAAGCATAAAATCTCATAACTTCTGGGGGGAGGGTGGTAATCTCCTGCGGGCCACCCCATTAATTCGACACTAGGTTAAATCGTTATATTTTTGTTTAGAAGTCCAGTTATTTGAAGTATTAGTTTATTATGTTTTATTTTTCACGCTCGTCTCTTCTAAACCCCCCCCTTCCGCGTCAGTTTTAACTTACAGGGCCGTTCGAAATATGCATACAGTTTTAAAAATGTCCAATTCTCGATCTATTTTATTTTAGATCCACATTTTAAATCCTTGACAAAAGATAAATAAAGGGTCGCCCTTCCGCCCGTTTGGGGTTTATCTGCGCCCCGCAGGGGGGCATATTTTTTTGTTTCTTCAAAAGAAACAAAAAAAATTTTGAGGGGGGGGGAGGCTTGCACCCTCTCCCAATATACACCTTAAAATTTCGCTCATTTAATTCTCTACCATTTTTAACTTAAAAGTTTAAGCTACATGGCACCCCCAGAGCTGTGCCCCCCCCCTGTCGATCACTTACCTAATTTTGCTTATTTCTTCACTTCATTTCAATCTTTAAAAGGCTATAACTTTGCTTCTATAGGAGTTACAGTGATGACAAAAATTCTAGTATAGCTAACCATTTCTCGCCGTTCTTTTTGCTATTCCAGTTTCCCGGTTTTCCCTATAGGACCTTTTTTTTTGGGGGGGGGGGCAGAGGGGTTTTTTCTCATTTCTTGATACAATATGTCTATTGAAAGCTTATGCTTCATACATTACAAATCTAGCATAAGAAATTTTCTCCCATCATTTCAGGTCACGTTACAGACCCATAATGTGTTAAGATTTTAATTTTTCAAACTTCTTCGAAAACAAACAAACAAACAAACAAACAAAAAAAAAAAACCCATTGATATATATTAGCGAAACTGGGGTTCGAACCGCAATCGTTTGATTGCACACGTAATCCCTAAGCTTATTGGCCACCGAGTACACAGCAGCGCTATTATTTCTTTAGATTGTCATCTTTAAATTCGTAATATATCTTTTGAATGGAATGTCCGATTTGAATAATTCAAAAAGTAATCTACAGATATTGTAACAGGCATTAATACAAAATGATTTATTTGGATAAGGTTTAAGGTATCGATAGTATGGTCTAATTTTGGTTGGTGTATTTATCGCGTTTTAAAATGTAAGAAAGTAGTTATAGTGAGTTAACTACAATAGCTGGACATATGGTATCGCGCGGTTTATTTTAATATAGATATTAATATGTTTTTTAGCTCATAGGTTATCACAGCCTGAGAGCTTATGTGCCCGTCCGTTCTATATGTTCGTTCGTGCGTAACGCGATAACTCATGATAAAAATATCCAATCAACTTGAAATTTTGTACATAGGTATATCCTGAAAAGGCGCTTCCCTGATTAGTTTTTGGAGTTCATTCGATATGTATAAGAAGGGGAATGGGGAGCTCATGCCCCTCCTCTTAGTTGATATTAATGGGATTTTCATGCAGAATTAAGTTTTCGTTCAAAATTTAGATTAGGATCATTCTGATGAGGCGATTCCGTGACTGCTATTAGGTGTTCCTTGAATAAATATAAACAGGGGGAACGGGGGTTCTAATGCCCTCCCCTTAATTTATATAAATGGGTCTTTCAAGCAGAATTTTCAGATTTCGTTCAAATCTCTGAGTAGTTTTGGAAGTTTAATGGTTAAGTATAAAAGAGGGGGATAACTCTTCTTAAATTTTATAAATGCTAAATGGGTTTTTATTAAGAATTATCCGATTTGCTCTGAATTTTGGATATAGATTTTTTAATATGATAAAGCATGTACTTGATAGTTTAGGAGGTTCAATGATTAAGTATAAAAAAGGAGATAGGGAAGAGCTGTTTCCCCTTCTTATTTTTTTTTTTTTTTCGAACGGAATTAACGAAAATACAAGGCTGTAATTTACAATTAGTATACGTAGCCTGTGAGCTCAATGCCATCAGTTTAACTGGGCAATATTCTTTTTATTAATATCATAGAACCTTTTCTTATTCATTTAAAAGTATTTTCTGGCAATTCAAAATTATATATCCTAACTATTCAAAAAATACCCACGTAATTGTTCAAGGTTTCGCTTCTATCGGCACTCTCAGAGTGCCACTATTTTTTTTTTTTTTTTTTTTTCATGTTCGCCCGTCCTACCCCCGCCCCCCCCCTTCCTCATCAATCTTAACTTACTGGTTCGTTCAAATTATGACTGCGATTTTAAAAATGTCTAATCTTCGTTCTATTTTGTTATAAATCCATATTTTGAAACCTCAACAAAAGATACATTTGGGCCGGGGTCGCCCTTCTGTCCATTTCTGATTTACCTTGCCCCCTGGGTGGGGGGCATATTTTTTGTTTCTTCCACACCATCTCATGTAACATATCGTTATAAAACTTTTATCTCATCGTTTTTTTTCTGTTACTACCCTTCTCTCCAACTAGTTACATGCTCTTGGCACTTTTTATAGTTTCAAAGAGTGCATGTTTCCCCGCGAGCCACCTAATGAATTCAACACTAAGTTAAACACTGTATTTTTGTTTAGAAGCTCAGTTATTTGGGTTAATTATGTTTTTTTTTTCAAGTTCGCCCTTTCTAATCCTTCGCTCCCCCCCCCTTCCTCGCCAATCTTTACTAAATGGACCGTTCGAAGTATGCATGCAATTTTTAAAATGTCCAATTCCCGTTCTATTTTATTGTAAATCCTCCTTTTGAAACTTCGACAAAAGATACATTTGGGCTATGGTCGCCTATCCGTCAAGAGTGGGGTTTACCTGCTTCCTTGGGAATGGGGCATATTTTTTGTTCTTCCAAACTATCTCGTGTAACATTTGGTTGGCATTAGAAAAAAAAAGTTTTTTTTGTCTATACTCCTTGTTCCCCATCCTAGTTACACGCTCTTGGCACTCGGTTTAATGCCAAGTTACTCAGTGCTGTTATTAGTTGAGTTATGTTTCTCAAATTTGTCAAAGCTTTTGTGTAAGTGACAACTATAAGTGACAATCATTTTAAAATTTAAAATTCTTACTATCCAACTCTAAAATCTGCAATAGCTTAATTCTATGCCTCCCTAAATGGGGATGGGGGGTGGGAGGCGGTAATTACGGTCCTGCTGATTGTCTAAGTTTTGGAATTAGTAATTTGGATCTTCTCTGTGTGAACCTGAATATCGAAATATCGATTCTAGTATCGATTCTAGAACTGAGAAATCGATTCTTATTATGATCGATGTTGTTTTATACGATATCGATTTTAATCGATTCTCAAAATTTCCAGAATCGCCCATCACTAATTCCTATACATTTATTATGTGATTATAATAAGAAGATTACTAATGAAAAAAATGCTTGTTTGGGTTATCTAGTTGAGTAAAGGGGGAAGGGGGGACGGTTTATGAGAAATGCAGGTTCTCCGAAATAAAAAGTCGGAGGAAGGGGTACTAAAGGTCTACGCACATAGCACTAACTTCTTGCGCTATCTTTGATCTTTCGTGTCGGCGCTTTTGTTCTTTCAGTGCACTGAATCCGAACTTCAAGAGAGAAATCCAGCGCGAAGTCAGTTGACAGCTTTACGACTGTAAATGTGGGGAGATAAAAGTTCCCCTTCCTTTGTAAATTTGGGAGGGTCAGCCCTCAAAAATCATTTAAAGAGATTTTACCCTTGTTTCGTTTGGTCAACAACGATTGACTGATTGCTCCTTTAGTGTAATAAAAACTAGTGCTGTTCTCTCCGAGCCTTAAAACAAAAGGATGGATAAGCGCTGATCTAGTACATTAGCATAAAATTTCATTTTTTCTATTCTTTGACTTTTTTTCTATTTGAACTTTTTGTAACATTTTCGTAGCTGTGAAAAATTGAAACTTTTGAACAAAATATTATTTCTTAGATCTATTAAAAACCTTTATTTATTTATTTATTTAATTGCCAGTTGAATCCAAGGATTGGATTTTATCCAAGAACTTAATTTTTATTTTGGGTTTGAAAAAAAAAGTTAGGAATTAAGAATTATTAAAAGATTAAGAAAGATGTCCTCTCTTATCAAGAACTAGCTTTTACAATGCGTTTAAGTGCTAGCAGCAATTAATTTCCATTCGCTGTTAGTTTCATCTCCGCTTCCACATTTCGTATAAAAGTAAACATTTTCATACAAATTTAAATTTTTTGGGGGGTACAGGGTTATTCTAAATGATGGACCCATCTTCAAAAAATTGCATTTATTAAAGTGCATATCCAAAATGAACAACCTTTATACAAATGTAAAGAGGAAGTTTCAAATTTTTTAAGACATTATATATGTTCAAAATGGTTACCGTTTGCTGCACGGCAAAAATCTACGCAAGAGCCAAACCCGTCCCCCAGTACCGTAAAATGGGGTGATTAGGAACGAAACTTCCCGGTCATACAAATGAATTCATTATATATATATATATATATATATATATATATATATATATATATATATATATATATATATATGATGATATTTTTAGTTCTTTTTATAAGAATTTATTTTTTATAAGAAGGTAATAACATTAAGTGTTGGGAATTTCAGTTTTGACATGTTTGCACCAAAACTGGGGTATATAAAAAAACTTCAACTAAGGAATCCTCGTATAGTGCTAAACAATTTAATTTCTAACGTTTAGATATATTAAACTTTCACTGGATATTACCCACGTATGGCAACAGCCACGCCTTTGTAGGTAAGTATCCTCCGAAAAAGACTGTTTATTGGACAAAGGGGAAGCAGCGTTGAAATAGTCTGCACCTTATTGGTGTTTTCCTTTTATATACTTACTTTGACGTCACATGGACCAATCTAACAGAAGTTCCTGGAAAAACTTAAATAAATAAAACGCTCGCCCCTCCCTCTTTCACTGATGTACCTGTCCTCTAGAGACTAGGAAGCGGATGCAAAGACCTCACCCAGTTGAGGAATGAAATCCGAGGGCTAGGCAGAACTCGGTTAACGTATTAACACGCAATGGGGCTTTCAAGTCCTATATTTGGCAAAACCACCTAGAGACACGAAATTAATAAATTTGAATGGTTGATCGGTAGATTTATCGTTGAGTTTTCTTGCACCCGTTGGTGCAAAAACATGGAGGGCTGCGAGCAGAAAAACACGATGATAACTTTACCAGTCAACTACTAAAGTGGGATTTACAAGTGTCATTATTCAAGAAAAGACTTTGCAGACCCGTTGCATTTTAATATGCGAAACGAGTTTTAACTAGTCCTGGAATTTCAGCCGTCAACTCTATGTGGTGATGATCTCTGCAACCGCCTCCCGATTTAAAATGAACTAAGCAACGTATTGCGAGAGAGAATATAGCATGATGTTATTCATTATACACGCCTGAAAATTACGGGAGTGGAAATTGTATGGGAGTTGATCCAAAGTATGTATACAGTTATGTCTATGTAGAGAAAATAAATGTATGTGAAGAAAATATACATTTATACTAGATGATCTACCCGGCGTTGCTCGGGACCATAGATGTTTTCAAACAAATTGCGAATGTTTAAAATCCCTATTCATACTAAAATAGAAAAAAAAAATTAAATTTTATCGGAAGAATGTTTCAAATTTTAGAATGTTTTTAAATTTTGAGTGAGCACATGCATGTATTTCTGTTACGAAAATCATGTTTTGAAAGGATAAAGAAATAAAGTCGTTGATTTTAGCTGTTTTCAACCACAAAAATGATATATTAATTTCATTTCCTTTCTTCAACGAAACCTATTCCATGCAAAATCTCCTGAGTACGCTGCACATCTGAACAACCCCGAGAAAAACATAAATGGACTCTCATCGGCTGGCTGCTTCGTTGCCGCGGATTGATGGTCATCTGCAAATAGCCTCAAATGGCTGCTTCGTTGCCGTGGATTGGTGGAAAGTTACAAATATCCTCTTACCCAGTAAGTTTTAATTTTTAAAAAGAAATTGCGTATTAGAAAAATGCAGAAATTAAAATTGCAAACTTTAATTTCATTTTTCTTAGTTTATTTTAATAATTCATCAGTATGATCAATGGATTAAAGCTCCCGTCCTTTCATGCGAAAACACTTGCAAATTAATGTTAAACCTATAGGAATGTTTTTTTAAACAATTCATTTCCATTTTGATTATATTATTATTACTATTTACATTGGATAGCTGTCATTTTATACATTCGACCTTTTTTAAGAGGGCATTTTTATTATTGGATCCGGTTCCTAAAGTAAATGTAACTTAATTAAAAAATCTGCAATCAAACTAAAAAAGTAAATAAAATGTAGATACAGACCTAAATTGTCCAATGGAATAATAAATACTGAAATGCAAACGAGATATATGGAAAGAATCTTCCCATTCATTTAATAATAACTTTCGAAGGTCTTTGCGTGAAAAGAGATGAATTTTAAAGCTTCAAACCTTAATATTCAATTGTATCGTTGCTTTTTATAGACAATCTTTAAGTTCCATGAAGGAAAAAAAATGGATAGAAATTTTAGTGATACACGTAGTTTACTTGAAAAAATAGCAAATAAATAGTACTGCATTTTTACCATATGTTATTGAACTTACTTATTTTTCTTAAATAAATTAACATTATTTTTAAAAAATTGAAAATTGAATGAAAAATGGTATTTTAAAAAATATTTATTATTATTATTATTATTATTTCTAGCTGATAAACCGAGTGTTTGAACGGTCTCATCAATAATTAGTACGAAACGCGGAAAATCTGTAAAAAATACTGTTAAGAAATTGCAAAACTTTTAAACTCTGTTGCACGAAGTATGAATAAATTTCACGGCAAAAAGAAAAAAAAACACTAAAGTGAGCAAGAAGTTTAAAATCAGATTCATTTTGCAGTGGATCGCTATAAACAATTAAAACACCAAAAATTACTTTATTACGCTAAAAGGTTAAAACGAGATTTCTACGACAAATTTCAACAAACCGCTCAAAAAAAAAAAAAAATCCTTTAAAAATTACGGAAAGCTCGAAAAACGTTCACACATACCGTATTATTAAGTAAGAGTTTCAAGCAAAATATTTTGAAAGTACCAGAGGCACCATTAAATATGAATATATTTAAATATATATATATTCTCTATATATCAGTAAGAACAAGTATAAAATCTGTAACAAAGCTCTTCTTTTGCGAATATTAAGCAAAATGTGAAACGACAGAATACTAGTACCCTAATTTCCTGCGTATAATCCGCGGATCAAACAATCATTTTTCGACCCAGAAATTTTATTAAATAAAATTTAACTTTTCAGATCGCCGTTAATATTTCTCTTCATTTACGAAATAAAATTTCTGGGTCGAAAAAGAATTGTTTGATCCGCGGATTATAGGCAGGAAATTAGGGTATTAGAAAAACAAAAGCAGAAAAAAAGGGTTTGAAGAGAAACAATTTTGTCTCCTCCCAGTCCATCCTTTCTTTTTGAAGGTGGTGCGTGGTTTCTTTCATCCTATATAGAATATTTCAAGCCTGGAGGGCCTGACAACATGAAATAAAAAGGCTTCAACGTCTTCATCCTAACGTGGGAAACTTACTTTATTTCATATTAAATTTTATAATATAAAAAAATCTGGTGTGAAACTTTGTTCTTATTGGTGATATGTTTTTTAAAACTTTGGATTCTTATATTGCATTGTACATATTTTAATTTTCATTACTAAGGAGTAGACCAAAATAAATAAATAAAAGAAAAATAAATAAATATAATAACAGATCAGTTTCAAACCTGTCCACTAAGTTTTATCAAACCAATCATAATCGACAATTTGTAACCTGTATTATGAGCCAAAGCCAATCGCAATCGGCCAAAGGGCATAGTCGAATAAGCATTGGAAACATGCCTTTCAATCAAATTTCTTGATTTTTTCTCGGTGTGTGGCTGCTTATCTGACAATGTGTTTCCCTTATTATCACCTTATAAATATTGATATTTTATGAGATAAAAATGTTTTTTCGATTTTTTAAAAACCTCATTTTCTCAAAAACTACCTAACCGAATTATATGTTATTAATTGTGTTTATACAGATATCAAAGATGAATATCTGGAAATTTTTGTATAATTTTCTGATCGTAAAAAGTGTGTGAAAAAGTGATTAAAAAATTTACAAAAATAAAAATTATATCTTATAGTTGTCCGAAAATTACCATTTTCTTGTAAAAAATTTCTCATTTATGCCCGCATATTATATAAAAATTTCAAAAGTTTGCGTTGGGTACTTCATATAAATACTTACGAAAACAGGTATAAAAAAAATAAAATTCATTTAAAGGCAATATTTGGGGCGGAGCTATTTAACTTCGATATCCGAAGCCTTTTTGATACAATGTCATCAGAGAATGAGTCAACTAATAAATTATAGATTTCATTAAGCATATAAACCATAATTTTCAATACTATCGATACTATTTCGATATTGAAAACTGGTGTTTTCCTTTGGAAACAATAGAGAAAAAAGTTTTGCCTAGAAAACAACAACATTCTTTGGTATCGAAATGTAACGATTGTTATATAATGATGTTGTTCAAACATTTTCACCACTTTTAACCCTTTCATTCCCAGTGAGTCCAAATGGCATCATGACACTCCTTATTGATTTTTCAATATTTAATTCTGATATTCCGAATTCAAACCAGAAAATTAAAATAAAAATACTTGTTTTATTTAATAACAGACATTCCCTATTTAAATAAAGCGAAATTTATCAGTGAAATTTTCTGGTAGGAATTCAGATTCTCTGAACTAATGAATTTTTAGAACGTATCCTACAATGGGAATGAAAGGGTTAAGGAAGGATAATAAGAATAAGTAGTTACTCTTTTTACTGCGTTAATATGGGTGATTCATAGCTAGATTTAAAATTTAATCAGTTCTTAAAATTCTGACATATTATCAGGAATGTCTAGTAATAGACAATTTTTTATTTAAGATTTATACTACTAGAATTTTTGTTTATCCTTATGGTAGATTACTGAGGCTGTTTAATTCGAAGATAAATATTAGCGAAATATACATAATTTGAGTTAAAAGAAAAAATAGAAAGCTGATAACATTGGATGATATTTTGTACTGAAAAATATATTTCTATAATTTTGAATTGTTTAATATTTAATTAATCTTATATATTAAAAGAAAAGCCGGAATAAGTAAGCACGGTTTAAATACGTCTCTACGCATCGATAATTGCGCCGGTATCTGAGAGTCTCCTCCTATTGGTTAATCGGAGGAGAGTGTAGTTACTGTCTGTAAGAGCATTTGCAAAGCGCGTTTGTAAATATGGTATAAGAACGCTGACACTGTTTAATGCAATGCTATAATAATTAATTTTTTACTTTACTCATCTTATAATGATTGGAATACATTGTTTTTTTCACTTTACGTAAGTTAATTAATTTATTTCCATCTGTATTCTTTTTTTTGCAATGTTATTGCCGGCAATCTTAGGCTTAATTGTAGAGATGTTTCATATGAAATTGAAACATTCAATAGTTAATGATTAAAGTGTTTATTTACGTTCTTGGTCGATAAATCATTTTCTATATTGTAATTTTCAAATTTATACTAAGTATGTATAAAAAAAAAGGCTGGAACTCACATTGTTTTTTGTTTTGTGTTTTGATGGTGCGATTTTCGACGTATATTTTGACTTCATGGATGTAAACAGATTCGCAAATCACTATTTATTTTTTGCTTCAGTTTCTTATTATGCTCATGTCAAAAAACGGTGATTTTTTTCCCACTTATAATTTTATTTTTGAGCAAATTCATAACGTTTAGGAAGTATTTACATTACATCTCATAGTCTCGCCGAATAATAGAGAATTGCATATGAAATGAAAATAATCCCAGTTATAAACAGCTTTGTAAATCATTAATATTTATTTAATGTGTCACTTTTTTTTTAGTACACTTTTTTAAAAAGTGTTCCCGTGACAAAATTTGCTGAGTTTTTTTGGGGAGAAGGAAGAGGGAATATTTTAATGAAATTTGCTTTTTTTTTTTTTTTTTTTTTTTTTTTTTTTTTTTTAATTGCTTGATCTTGATCTCTCAACAATGTTTTTTCAGAAATATGAAGATCATTATAATCAACAAAGAAAAATTATCCCTCTTTTTGCATAGCTTTCAATCATGATAAAGCAGTCTTTATATATCATATTCATTGCTTGCTGGTTTTTTAAATGATTATTTGGCAAAATTTGCATTTATTGTGGTACCTAGACGATTTGAAAATTACAATATAGAAAATGCTTTATCGGCCAAGAACGTAAATAAACACTTGGAAATAAAATAACTTAAGTAAAGTGAAAAAACCAATGTATTTCGATCATTATAAGATAAGTAAAGAAAAAAAATATAATTATCATAGCACTGCATTAAACAGTGATAGCAAAAATGCAGTCTCTCTGTGTTGTTTTCTCACAATCTGTTTACCAATATTTGCGTTTATTGAAGTACCTAGACAAATTTAAAGTATTTTCAAGATCTTTTGACGAAATTCACATCTTTCATCGTACCAAGACAAATTTATTTGTTTTCTCAGGGATTTACGGTGAAATTTGTCGTTTTTTTTCTCGCTATCTTTCGATGTAATTTGCCGTTTTATCGAATTTATGCTTTTTCTGTTAAATTTGTCGGTTTTTTCGTTATTTTCAGAAATTTATCATATTTTCACTTTTTTTCTTTGCAAAAATTACCTGTTTTGCAATTTTTTGATGAAATGTGCCTCTTTTTCATCTTTTGACAAAATGTGTTGTTTTCTCAAAATCTGTTTACCAATATTTGCGTTTATTGAAGTACCTAGACAAATTTAAAGTATTTTCAAGATCTTTTGACGAAATTCCCATCTTTTATGGTACCAGGACAAAATTATTTGTTTTCTCGGGGATTTTCGGTGAAATTTGTCATTTTTTCTCACTATCTTTCGATATAATTTGCTGTTTTATCGAATTTATCATTTTTTCGTGATTTTTCTTTGCGAAATTGCTGTTCTTTGTTATTTTTTTTAGAAATTTGTCGTTTTTCCCTCCTATTTTTAGTTAAATTTACCATTTTTTGCGATTACCTGGATAAATTTTATGTGCTTTTTGAGATCTTCGGGCGAAATTCACGTCTTTTACGATAACTGGATGAAATTCGTCATCTTGAGGTCTTTCGGCAAAGTTTATCGTTTTTCTCGAGTTCTTTCGATGACAGTTGTCATGTTGTCATGATTTTTCGATGTAATTTGCCGTTTATTGAAGATCTTTTTGCAAAATTTATCTTTTTTGTGATTATTTGATAAAATTTGCTTTTTTTCAATCCTTTGACGAAAATTGTTGTTTACTCACAATCATTTGTCGAAATTTGTTGATTTCTCACAATATTTTGAATTTTTTTTTCAGATGTTTACAAATTTGCCATTTTTTAGGGATTTTTTTTGTCCGAATTTGCCTTTTTTCGAAATTTTTTTTATGAAAATTGCCATTTTTTTAGACGAAAGAAAGATTTACAATATAGAAAATGCTTTATCGGCCAAGAACGTAAATAAACACTTGGAAATAAAATAACTTACGTAAAGTGAAAAAACCAATGTATTTCGATCATTATAAGATAAGTAAAGAAAAAAAATATAATTATCACAGCATTGCATTTAACAGTGATAGCAAAAATGCAGTCTCTCTGTGTTGTTTTCTCACAATCTGTTTACCAATATTTGCGTTTTTTGAAGTACCTAGACAAATTTAAAGAATTTTCAAGATCTTTTGACGAATTTTAAATCTTTTATGGTACCAGGACAAAATTATTTGTTTTATCAGGGATTTTCGATGAAATTTGTCATTTTTTTCTCGCTATCTTTCGATGTAATTTGCTGTTTTATCGAATTTATGCTTTTTTTGTTAAATTTGTCGGGTTTTTTTTTTGTTATTTTCAGAAATTTATCATATTTTCGCTCTTTTTTCTTTGGAAAAATTACCTGTTTTGTGATTTTTTGATGAAATGTGCCTCTATTTTTATCTTTTGACAAAATGTGTTGTTTTCTCACAATCTGTTTACCAATATTTGCGTTTTTTGAAGTACCTAGACAAATTTAAAGTATTTTAAAGATCTTTTGACGAAATTCACATCTTTTATGGTACCAGGACAAAATTATTTGTTTTCTTGGGGATTTTCGGTGAAGTTTGTCATTTTTTTCTCACAATCTTTCGATGTAATTTGCTGTTTTATCGAATTTATCCTTTTTTCGTGATTTTTGTTTGCGAAATTGTTGTTCTTTGTTTTTTTTTTTAGAAATTTGTCGTTTTTTCCACTATTTTTAGCTAAATTTACCTTTTTTTGCGATTACCTGGATAAATTTTATGTGCTTTTTCAGATCTTTGGTCGAAATTCTCGTCTTTTATGATAACTGGACGGAATTCGTCATCTTGAGGTCTTTCGGTAAAGTTTATCGTTTTTCTCGAGTTCTTTCGATGAAAGTTGTCGTGTTGTCATGATTTTTCGATGTAAATTGCCGTTTATTGAAGATCTTTTTGCAAAATTTATCTTTTTGTGATTATTTGATAAAATTTGCTTTTTTTCAATCCTTTAACGAAAATTATTGTTTACTCACAATCATTTATCGAAATTTGTTGTTTTCTCACAATATTTTGAATTTTTTTTCATAATATGTTTAAAAATTTGCCATTTTTAGGGATTTTTTTTGTCAAAATTTGTCTTTTTTTTAAAAAAATTTCATGAAAATTGCCATTTTTTTAGACATTTTGGCAAAATTTTGATTTTTGTGCAATACTTTTGCGAAATTTGTTTTATTTGGGATATCTAGGCAATTTTTTTTGCAGTTTTTATTGCAGTTTTTTGGCAAATTTTTTAGAGATCTTTTGAAGAAATTTGTTGTTTTTTGCAATCTGTTGACGAAATTTGCTGTTTTATTTTCCCACATCTATTTATAAAATTTCCGGGCAATGTTTTTTTTTTGGGGGGGGAGAGTATTTTGATGAAATTTTCTAATTTTTGTGATTATTTGCCAGAATTTGTGTTTTTTATGGTACCTAGACAAACTTTGGTACATAGCAAATGATTTCTAGCATTTCTAAAAAAAAAAAAACTTAAACAGTTGAAAAATAATCTTCAAACATTTTCAAGAGTCTGTGACGTGTGTCGCAGCTTTGCACCAATTCTGCGCCCGGGATCATGTCATGTTGGTGTTACGTTGGTAAATGGAAAAGTATATTGAAATTTTTAATAAATATTAATCTTTAAAAAAAAAATTTTCTTTCAAAAATTTTTTATTGTGGCAAAATACTTTTTTTTTATTCTTTCATATTGTTGCTGTCAAGTTTTGACGGGTTTCACCTAGCCAGAATAAATATTATCATTATTTTTTTTAATATGTGAAATTTACATATATTTTTGATTTATGAAAAGGTAATAGAAAAGTAGTTGAAAATGCAAATGTTTATTTGTTGAATCGGGTGGGTAATGTAACAAGAAATTAACCACGGAGAGGATCATTGTTATAGTTATTGCTAAATGGCAAACTATAAATTCAGTCTTATTTTGCTGCGAAGTAAGTGAAGTATGTATATTTTGTATGAAATGAGTAATGACAGTAATTTATGATTTATTCATATCATGTATAATTTATTGGTGTTGTATTTATAAATGAAAAATTATCAAATGAGAGAGATTCTAATTCTATGGCAGCATGTTTGAATGTAACTCCGCCAATTGCGGGTCATTTGCCTGGATGTAAAATGCAGGTTTTTCTTTTATTTATTGAAATTTTTGCTGAAGATTAGTCGTTAAAAAATCCTTTAATAGCTGGAAAATACCTTTTTCTTTCTTCAGTGCCGTCAAGTTTTGACGGGTTCCATCTAATTTTTTTAATAAATAAATATCAGTTTAAAAAAACAATGGAAAATTTACCAGGAGATTAAAATATTGTAGACATAGCTAATTTTTTTGTGAAATTTTATATGGAAATACATAGTCGTGTTCCGAGATTTAGGCCACACTTTAAAGAACAGTTACTTTTTATAGGGAAAAAAACTGACACTTGATAATTTATTACATTATTTTATACATAAAAATAAATAGTTTTTTTCTGTAACCCTTTTTTCCTCTTAGAAACTTCCACAATAATCATTATTTCGTATTATCATTCTTAGATGACGTCGTAACAAATAAAAATCATTCACTAAAACGAATTTGTTTCCGGTCGCAGAGTTTAGCAATAACATACGCATGCGCGTCTACACGATGCAAAACAGAGTACATAATTCATGAAGAAGTTTGAAACTGTAATGATTTCAATCTTTCCCTTGGTTCCGATGTGTAAGGCAGCACGATGAATTCGCATTTTCATGAGAATCATCTTTTTTTATTTCATCAGACGGCATTAACAATTACACTATAAAATTTGACAACTAAAGACTTTACACACATAAAAATCAAACAAGTAAAATACACGTTAAAATCATCATTGAAAATCAGACACTGAAATCCAAAAGTTACTGTCCCGTTCTTTCCTCCTCTCTGCTTTCTCGTTTTGTCTCATCAGTTGATTGAACCACATCAGCGCCGTCTGACAAACACAGAAGAAATACTTCGGATTCAAAGCAGAAAGTTAAGATCGCTTCTTGCGAAATCATGATTGGAAGTTATGTGCCACAGTCAGTTACTTGGGGTCGTCACAGACTCCTTCCCCCTCCAAATTTTGGACATGTCCAAACAAAGTCCTAGATAAAGGTGTCATAATGCGACAAGTTTCAAAGAACACTAAAAAGTCCTTTTCAATTGATAGTGTCCACGACTACTTGCAAATTTGCCACAGGCACATCTCCCGAAACCCACTACAGCATTGTGCCGCCTTGACCAAACTGTTCTAATTCCATTACATTTCTACAAATTTTGAATACGCGGTAATATAGCATTCCGCAATACCAGTCACAATATAAATTCATTATTCAATTCACATAATACTAATTTTCTGTAGTATAAAAATACCAGATCTTTCTTATTTAAACTAGGTATTATAACCAATGTAATTTCCCTTAAATACTATTACAATTAACAGAAATTCCTCCTATTTTTTTCCCATTAAAACTTAACATTATACAATAATAAATATTAAATAATGCATATCTTTCTGTTTTTCGAACCAACTGAAATATACTTTGTTTTTTTCAATTATAAATCTAAAAAAAACCAATACATATTAATCTAATTATGGACTACCAGATCAAAATTAACACAAGATTTTTTTTTCATGTTATTATGCAACAATAAATAACATTAAACATACATTTTCTGTAAACAACTATTATCATGAATAAAACTGCACAAAATCTATAAAACTTAATAGCCTAATGAAAGGATGGGTGCCGTGATAAAGTGTCGGCGTTGTTGGATTTTTTTTTTCTCTTCTTATGATTTTTCATCATTCGAGTTCTTCCTGGTTTACATTTCACTGGTCTCCCCCTCTTCTCGCCAAACCTCTTGAAACACTTTCTGTTATCAAACCCATGAACAGAACATGAACATTTCCGGTTCCCCTTTCGGACAATTTTTCAGTTTCTTCACATCTTTCAATCAGCCAGTCAAGTTCAAGGTCAATTTCATCATTCTCTTGAAATGTCTTCCTAACTAAAGCAACTGCAATAGAGGTTTGCTTCATATCCGTACTCTCTCTCCTCCCCTTCGTACTTTCAGTTACATTATCAGTTATAAACTGAAAACTTCCACATAAATTCTCAACATTAAGATTATCTTCCTATTGAACCTCATCTACAGTCTTCAAATTGTCCTTAGTTTTCAAATTACTTGAAATAAGAGAGCCAGCTTCATTATCTCTACAGCATTCATCAATATCAACCTGAACAAGTTCAGGATTACCTTCAAACGTACTTGCACTACTAACTTCAGATACATCTCTCAGATTTCTATCTTGTGATAAAAGAAAACACTCTTCGTACTGTTCAGCAACTTTCTCATCATTTAAACAGTTCAGTTTTAAGTTCAACTTATCATTAACTCCACTTCCATCCCTTATCAATTTTATGTCTTCTCCCTTCGCATTTTGAAGTTCAGAAAGTTCAAACACTTCGATTACGTCTATAGTATCCAAGATTTCCTTTTTAAGAGACTTACTTAATTTCTTAGTCGATGACTCATTTTCCGTTACTTCACAGTCCAAAGGCCTCGTATAGCTACATAAGTTTTCATCAGTATTACTCTCCATTCCCTCTTTTACTCGATCAACATCATCAATACTTAATATTGTTTTTCTCTTCTCTGGAACCTCTTTAAACAAACACACAAGATCCAACAAAATTTCCTCGCTATGACACTTTTCCTCCACTACTTTACCAATCTCAACAATATTTGATATATTCATTCCTTTCTCAGGAACCTTAGTATAAACTTCCTTTCATCCGCCCTTTTTCTCTCGAAAGCTTTCTCACGACTTAATACCTCATCTATCGCAGTCTCAAGCATATACCTTACAAATTCTTCTTCATACCAAACACTCTTTGTAATTAATTTATACAAGTCAATAATCTTCATATTATCATTAACTTCCTCTCCCAATTCCATTGCAACGACTCTCAAATCTACTTTTTGGCCTCTTCCAAGGAAAGCCATTTTCAATTTCAAGTAAAACACACTTATGCGCAAGTAAACAGTTTATCAAAATCACGGACACCCAACAAACTAACCAAAATTGGATCAGTGCACTATCAACCTATTTATTCAAAACACTAAATAATTTTTTTTTTCACAATAACTTTAAAACATGAATATAAATAATATTTTTATACACTTTATACAAGTAAATATCATTAAACATTTTTCTAAAAAAAGAAAAACACCAATTTAAAACATCAATATACCATTACTTTCTATTACACAGAACTAATACACAAATATGATAAATTTAACATAATTTTCAATTTCTGAAAACTCACAATTTTGACCAAACAAGTTTTGTTTAAAATACGGTATGTTTCAATGCGAAATGTAATAAACCTGAAATCAGTTTGACTTCATTTATTCAATAAACCAGCTTGGTTTTAAACACTATAGGTTTCAATGCGAAATGTAATAAACCTGAAATCAGTTTGACTTCATATATTCAATAAACCAGTTTGGTTTTAAACACGATAGGTTTCAATGCGAAATGTAATAAACCTGAAATCAATTTGACTTCATTTATTCAATAAACCAGCTTGGTTTTAAACACTATATCTTGCAATACAAAACATACTAAACTTGAAATCAGTTTGACTTTACCTAATCAATAAACCAGCTTGGTTTTAAAAGTACATTTCCCGATGCGAAACATATTTTACCCGAAATCAGTTTGACTTCATTTAATCAGTAAACCAGTTTGGTTTTAAATATATCTTTCAATGCGAAACACATTAAATCAACATTGTTTTAAACTTTCTTTTTCCTATTTACACAATTTATGACAATGAAAAGTACAAAATACAAAATCTGGATATTGCGGCCGCTATATAATTTAAAACAACCCAATCAAGCAAGAATTTTAATCAAATGAACATCACCAATATTTTACGCTTTAAAAAAAATATGGCACGCTGTAATGAATTCAAAAAACATACCTGTGACCACAGATTTATTCTTGCCACAAACTCCAAGTCCAACTCTCGATGGGAAGCTCCAAAATTTAAGACTGTAATGATTTCAATCTTTCCCTTGGTTCCGATGTGTAAGGCAGCACGATGAATTCGCATTTTCATGAGAATCATCTTTTTTTTTATTTCATCAGACGGCATTAACAATTACACTATAAAATTTGACAACTAAAGACTTTACACACATAAAAATCAAACAAGTAAAATACACGTTAAAATCATCATTGAAAATCAGACACTGAAATCCAAAAGTCACTGTCCCGTTCTTCCCCCCTCTCTGCTTTCTCGTTTCGTCTCATCAGTTGATTGAACCACATCAGCGCCGTCTGACAAACACAGAAGAAATACTTCGGATTCAAAGCAGAAAGTTGAGATCGCTTCTTGCGAAATCATGATCGGAAGTTATGTGCCACAGTCAGTTACTTGGGGTCGTCACAGAAACTATTGACTATAATTTCTGTTTATAAAAGCTGGTGAGAAACGTTTTTAATTAAATTGTTTCTGATCACTGTCGTTACATTTTGATATCGAAGAATGTAGTTTTGTTTCAATACCAAAAATATTCTTTCCAGTTCTTGTATACCACGACAACAACAAATTTTGAAATTGAAACTGTATTGCCAGCGTTGAGAATGATGCCCATGTTCTCATTAAAATTTAAAAACCAGCAATTCTGTAAGTTTATAGTCCCAAAATCTTCAGTTATCGAAGATGAGTAGCTACGCCCCAAATGACGCCTTTAAGTGAATTTTAATATTTTTTATACATATTTTCGTACATATTTATATGAAGTACAAACGCAAACTTTTGAAATTTTTATATAATATGCGGGCACAAATGAGGAATTTTTTACAAGAAAATGGTAATTTTCGGACAACTATAAGATATATTTTTTTTTTTGTAAAATTTTTAATCACTTTTTGACGCATTTTTTACGATTAGAAATTTATACAAAAATTTCCAGATATTCATCTTTGACATCTGTATAAACTCAATTAATAGCATATAATTCGGTTTGGTAGTTTTTGAGAAAATGAGGTTTTTAAAAAAAATCGAAAAAACATTTTTATCTCATAAAATATCAATATTTATAAGGTGATAATAAGGGAAATATGCCGTGTCAGATAAGGAGCCACACATGGGGAAAAAATCAAGAAATTTGATTGAAAGGCATGTTTCCAGTGCTTATCCGGCTCTGCCCTTTCAACGCATTTTTTACTGTAACGATTGTCGGCTTACCATTAAACGTCAAATAAATCGATGTGCAGTTAAAGCGTATACGCAGGCATAGTCGATGGAAAATTCATTAATCGAAAAAAAAACTAACTCTATTTATTCAATAAATCTAGTTTTTTATCATTCTTTTTAACTTTATAATTTCTTCTTAAATTTGACTTTTTATACTTGTGGTTCAAAAATATATCTAAATGCCTTTTTAAAAAAAATCGCTTTGTGACATAATTTTTATTATAAAATCGATTTCTTCCATTAATCTGCGCATGGTTTCTCGTTATTTTTTAAAGAATGAAAGTATATGAAACTGTGTTAGATTTCATTGTTGTACACTGTATATCATAGTAAAAAAAATTTCGTTAAATATAATATTAGATATATCCAAGAGCAGATTTCAGTAATTACATAATAAAATCTAAAAAAAAAAAACATTCGGCAAATATATCAATATTAAAAAAAACAATAAAAATTGAAAAATATTCAAAATTTTTAAAACTTTTTCAATTTTAAATAAATATGCAGTTCAAAAAGTTTTCTTTTTCTTTTACATTACATGCATACATTTCGTTTAATTAAACACTGAAATGCAGCAATTTCACTATTTCAACTGTATTTTTAAAAATAAACAAAATTGTAGAAATGGTGAATCGTTAAAAATACTTCTAAAACAGAAAAATTATAAAGAAAAGTCTTAAATATTTATATTTAGAGTATTTTACAATGTACATAGTTTAAGAATTTGTTATTTAAAGCATACGGATTGGTTTATGGCTAATTCGTTCTATTTACAAACAGGCTTTCCAGAATGGTCTTTTTGACATAAAATATAAGAAATATGTCTTATTTTCGTACTCAATTGTCTTCCAAAGAAAAACATTTGGCCATTTAGGGGTGAGATTATAAGTTTTGTTGACTGTTAGCTACTCGAAATACAAAACACGAGGTGGGCGAAAAGTGTTTCAATATTTCTAAAAGATAATACTTTTTTGGAATTTAATATCTATATATTTTTTTCAATTTAACATTTTTTCATAATTTTAAACAATTGTAAAATATTGATATTTTAAAGTTCTTAGTTTAAAAGATACTCTTCACCCCTTTCGAGATTTATGATATGTACATGCATCGTCAAAATGTGCATGTGAATTTCTTTTTGGCACCATTGATAAATAAACAATTAAATATAATTTTTTTAAAATTAGAGTATTTTTGATATTTCATAATACAGGGTCTATTTGAAAGACACGGTAATTAGCGCGTACACCAAATCAAATTTGTGTACGCGATGTGGTTTCGTCAGCGTTAACCCTAAAGCATCCGAGTATTTTACTAAAGTTTTAGAAAAAGTGTTTCGCACCAGACTTTTAATTTCAAACTATTCGACTTATTTAATTAGTCTATTTTTGTGCTGCTTACATTTAACATATCTTATGAAGAATATTCTGGTTCGAACCGACTACTATCATTCTGGTAGGGGTCATTTTGACCCCTAATGGCGGTTCTAGTGTTAAGGTACAATGATTATTAAGCTGGGGGAAGGGGGAGGGAGACAATGTTTTAATTTTTACAACGGAAGGATAATGTAGAAATTTTTTTATTTATTATATTATTATTACAATAAAGTAACAAACGTGACAAAATGTAAAATAATAATAATAATAATAATAATAATAATAATAATTTATTTTGTATATTTTAAGCAAGAGAAGTAGCTTTTTTTTATATATTTTATTTATTTGGTTCAACCTTTAATTTTAAATATTTGTAACAAATATTAACCTATTTGTTAGAAATTTTTTGTTAAGTGAACATTAAAGAAAAAACTAGTTGGATGTGTCAATCCCAAAACTTTCTTCTATCTCATACATACATTTTAATATTAAAAAAATAGTTACTCATTTTAATGCTTTAATAATTTTAATTCAATACCTTACCAACTTTGTTTTTCATCTTAAATTTCTGTTTCAATCAATTAATCGGAGTAAAAACGAATTTCCGTCTCTGCATGAGCCGATGAACAATAGAATGATAAGCAGATTTTTTTTTCAAATTCAGGGGGGACCTACTTGCCTTACCAAAAAATAATCATATACAAAATATTTAGTTCAGTTCTAAAACTAACTTCATACACTTTTATATGGTGCAATATTGAAAATGGCATAAAATTCGGTATTGCAGTGCCCCCTTCCGGCGGATTTTCTTCAGATTCAGGGCGATCCAACTAGCCATAGCCATACACTTACACAAAAAATTTCGTTCAATTCGATGCATAACTTCATGTACTTTTGATCGGTACAATATTGAAAATGGCACAAAAATCGCGATTGCAGCGCCTCCTTCTGTCGGATTTTTTTCAAATTCAGGGAGGACTAACTAGCCATAGTCATACACATACACAAAGAATTTGGTTCAATTCGATGCATAACTTCATATACTTTTGGTCGGTACAATATTGAAAATGGCACAAAAATCGCGATTGTGGCGCCCCCTTCCGGCGGATTTTTTTTCAAATTCAGGGAGGACCAACTAGTCGTAGTCATACACATACACAAAAAAATTGGTTCAATTCGATGCATAACTTCATATACTTTTGGTCGGTACAATATTGAAAATGGCACAAAAATGGCGATTGCAGCGTCCCCTTCTAGCGGAATATTTCAAAACTGAAGGAGGACCTGCTTGCCACAGCCAAAAACATTCACAAAAAATTTGGTTCAATTCAATGCATAACTTCATACACTTTTTGATGGTAGAATGGCGACATACAGACACACAGACACACACACAGACACACACAGAGACACACATACAGACACACGGACAGACAGACATTTTGTAAAAACATGTTTTTTTGGAATATCTGACCCCTAAAACGTGTAAATCCGTCGAAAACCGGAAGTCGAAAAAATTTTCGATTACAATACTTTCTTCTATTGAATATAGAAGAAAGTAAAAACTATGCGATATTTAAAGCACATTAAAATTTTGGGTTCAGTTAAAGAGAAGTCTAAGTAAAGTTTAGACTTTTTTATTTATTTGCATTGCAGCTTTTGAATTATACTTAACACGAGTGAGTACAAAATGATAAAGCACGTATAAATAAAAAAAATAAAAAAAAAGCTTTATAAGAAGTCTAAGATCTTCTTCGACTTAATTTGAAAGCAATATATGTTTCTAGAATATTTATATTATCAGAGTGTTTGAATTTTGTTTTTATTTTTTAATATTTAATCTGTTTAACTTGTTTGGTACACAAAATTAGCATAAAATGCAGAACTAGTTGTTTGAAATATATTAATAAATATCCCTTCTCGGGCTTAAAAAAATGCGGAAAATAAACTGATTTGTTTTTATTTTGCTGTGAAGATGACATTAATGTTTATATATATATATTTTTTATTTTTTATTTTATTCTAATAATAAATAAACAATTAAATGACTGTCTATATTATTCTTATCCCGTGAAATTTAAAACATCTTCTCCCCAAGTAAATAATCAACAAAGCTAAAGAGATAAAATTATTTTCGAAATAAAAAAAAAGTTTATAAGATCAACATTTTTCGATTGTGTAAAATTATAAATTAAAAATTATATAAAAATTGTTTAAATGAAAATATATATACATATTAGAATTATTGTAATGTTTTATGTCCTGATTACTATTTTGTAGTTTTGCAGTTTCATGTAACTAATTAATTTTCAAAAACTATAATCGCACCCCCACCTGAAATTTACGCTACATCCGAATCATTTGCTAAGCCAGCATAAAAAAAACATATATTTTTTTCTTTTCTCCATTATATAATTCTACGGTAATAATAATAATATGTAACAATAATCCGGACTCGAATTAGACCCCACCAGTGGCCGCGAGGTTCTGACCTCCAAACTGGTAGACGGTAGGTGCTGGGTTCGAACCCAATCGCGACCGTCGGCCTAACCGTTCGGAGTTTTCCGTGGTTTTCTTCGAACCTTGCGTAAATACGGGTTAGGTTCCCTTAGAAAGACCCCCATGGAGGGCACCCCACCCCATAGGGCCTATATCCCACAGTGTAGATAATTGGCCGACATAAATACACCACCACCGAACTCGAATTAAACGATTAAAAAATTAGCAAAAAATATTCAAACGCAGAATATTAACCTACCACGTCCCAAATAATAAAAGTTATCCCTTTTCTGATCGAAAGAAGATGTGCAATCTAACAAGTTAAAAAGACAACAATTACACAGGTTATTATTTAGAAATGATTGACTGGGTGAAAAAAAATGTGCAACTATAATGTAATTTACTGCACAATAATACCTTAAACCCCTAATACAAAGAAATCCTTGATGCGTACGATTTTTTGAAAATTCACCACTTTTGCTCTTTTCATTTGTTAGAATTCATTATATATTGATGCCTACTCATATGTTAAATATATATATACATATTTCTTTATATAGGGAAGACAATTGTTTTAAAATTTGCATATAATGTATGAAATATAAATGTGTGTGTGTGTGCAGTGAAAAGGAGAGGGGAGAATATACTCTTAGTTGTCATTACTTCAGAATATTAAAGCTACGGTATTACTATTTTTTTTGGGGGGGGGGGAGGGGGAGGATTAAAGTTTTTATTGTAAATAAGCCTGTCGCAATATTATTTAACGAATATGTTTTTTATATTTAATTAACTCCAATCAGAGTTTGAACAAATTATTTTAGGGAAAATGATTGCCTTCAATTTACTTTCGAAGATCTGCTTTTCTTATTAATATGTTTACTTCATATTTCTTTTTCTTTCTTTCTTTCTTTTCTTTTTTTCATCTATTTACGTTAATACGGGTGGTCGACCAATCATCATGTCCGCCACGTGACGTTTCAGTTCTGCTCTATTCTGATTGGTTATCTCTCAAATGGAACAACCGTATGATAGAAAAACCTTATTATATATGTACGTGATTATGGCTAATTGTTTATTATTATTATTGTACTGTGGTTTATGATAGAAAGGATGTTTTTTTCCTTTCCTCTAGCATCATAAACAAGTCTTGTTTCTTGTTATTTCGCAGCAAACGCTTAGGCATTTTACTTATAACACAGATTAAGTATTTACACACTGATAAGACAGAGATGCGAAAAACCGTACCGGCGGGATTCTAGCGCCACTATTGGGAAAAAGGCGGGAACTTCAACATAAACTGCAAGTTAAATTGTCACTGCGAGAGTCACTGTCTCTATCGTATCATCTAACACGTTTACCGTCGAGTTTATCTGTTAGAAATCTGTGTTCCTATTTCGTTAGTTGCAAGATTTATTTCAAGCTTATTTTATTTTCATGCTTATATTAACATAAAACATATGACATAAAATTTTTATGTATATGTTCTGATGATTCATAAGTTAGAAAATTTACTTGCTGTATCACTTTTTTAATACATGAAGTTTTGTATTAATCTTGAAAAAATATATCAAGTTATTGTATTTTCCACAAAACATGCAATTTTTTAAAATTATATTTAGTGTTTTACCATACTTACATAACAGCATTTTATATTTAAGAGAATTAACTGTGTACAACGCTTTATTATAGACATTAAAATTGAACAGTTTGAAAATGTGCAAATCGTATTAAATAATGTTTAAAACCGAATTAAGAATGTGCATGTAAATAGTATTTTAAAAAGTGTTATTTATTTATTTTTGTAAATAATCGCTTACACATCATTAAGGAATGTAAAAATGATTTTAGGATACCATTCATAACATGCAGTATTCAAATTTTACAAGTGTAAAACAATTTAAATATATCTGAAAATTCCTTTGTTTAACTGATTATTAAAAAGGCTAAATCTTCAGGGTGAAACATGTAAGTACTCATTTTCATAAGTTATTTGCTTTATTCATAGTATCTGCTTGATTCATAAAGCACATTTTGTTTTAAACAAAAACAAACGTAAACAAATACACCCGTTAGCGACGCATAAAAAATATAGATACTATACAAAGAGGACAAATAACAACTGCCTGTTGCGATGTTCCCGAAACGTTTGCTCCTGTTGTCACTAGGGGCGCTGAAGTTAGGATTCGGTTAGTGATCCTAGATGAAGATCTTTATGTAGGATCACTAGTTTCGGTTACCATTGAGCTTATGGAACTGTCGTATTTGTGTGTAAAGTACTTAATCTGTGACTTATAATGACTATCTAACTCGCAAAATAAGCGATAAGCTGCCAAATTGGTTGATGTATTCAGATTCGGAAGGAAGTTTATATTTTTACACAAAAATTGTGTCTTAATTTCTTTCCTCGTGGAAATGTTTTCTTTCAAAGTAATTGAAAAAGAAACTTCTAAAATCTTATAATAAGTTCGTACTATAATAATTCACAGGTGCAGTGTATAAACGTTTAAAAAAATTATTAAATTAATGCTTATTTAATTATTTATATGCAATAATAAATATAAATGTACATACGTAATTGAAAGAAATTGCTTAGATTTTCGTGTGGAACATAATTTAACGTTTAATAAATACAAAAAAAAAAAATAATAATTATAAAATGGCCGAATTAATAAAATAAAAAGACTAACGCGATATATAAGAAATAAACTTTAAAAAATATCCCCCAAAGGGGTTATTTTAATTTATATTTTAGTATTTAAATTTAAATTTATATTTTAGTATTTAAATTTAAATTTATATTTTAGTATTTAAATTTAAATTTATATTTTAGTACTGTAAATTTTATATTTTTAAAATTTGACATATTATAGATTTTTACCTTCATGTTATCATATTTTACTTAAAGCATTTTATTTCATCACAGAGTGCATACTGGATTTTTATTTCAGATTGGCGCTCCATTTTATGCTAAGTTTGCTTACTATTTGGTATTGCAATCAAGCTTGATTTACTCCACATATTCGTCTATGTATCTCGCAGCGTATTTCATCCTTTTTAATGCATCTATGCATCCAAATTATATTTCTAGTACATCCAAAATTCTAATTATCCTCACCCATTATTCTTTTTAAATTACATTATTGTTTATGAATATCATTATAAATGGCTTTTGCTTTCATCCCCAAAACCGTTTATTGTAAAATAATAAAGTTCAGTTTAAAGCATTGTCCCTTGATATGGGTTTACACCTTTACTGCCTTTTTTTTTAACACGAAAATTAACCAATCGTACTGTTTATAACAAATCTGAATCCATAATTAAATATAATATTTAGGATACCTGTAATATATAGTAAAAGACAAATAAATGCATGTTTTTATATTCTTGCAATAACTTTCTTTTTCTTATGGCTATGAATAATTTTAAATAATAAAGCGTAAATAATTTGATAATTTGTGTTATTAACATATATTTTTGGAAAACTTCGCTTTCAGTTTCTTTAATTTTATTTATTCGCTTGTGAATTGAAATGAACTGAACAACTGCTTTCCCAGCAGAAGTTTTCCATTAATTAACTTTAAAATAAATACAGACTATGCGGGAGAAATTCATTTGTGTTTTAATTCTTATAACTGCTTGTTCTGATTGATTGAAGTAGATACATGTGACATTATTTTAACACTGAGTGCCAATAATGATTGTTCGTGTCGTATATGGTACGTAAGATCTATACATTACATACTAATAGAAGATTTTCTACAATCACGATTTCAAAAAATTACTTAAAAGCGATTTGCTGAATTTGGGCTTTTAAAAATCCACTAATCAAATCTTCTTTATCGCTCGTTCTTGTGTGTTTTTTAAGTTAAATATTTCCAGCGTCATTCATAATTAATACTGTATATCAATTTATAGTGCGTGTCATCTAAGTCTGTCAAACTCGATTTTTCCGTTACTTATAAGGGACCTTATAACTTTGGTCGTATTACAAATTTCTTTGTAATTAAAGGTTTTATTTAGCCATTGTATTTTCAATTAAACCCAAAATTATACGGGGTTTTAAATTATTTTTTTCTTGTATCATTAATGAATATATCCCTTAATAATTAATATAATATTTTCGAGTTCTCTGTCTGTTTCCCCTTTTTTATTCGCGCTCCTCCCCTTCCCTTTAGTATGCAATGTGGGAGGCGGGGTTATATGCCAGAAGTTGTGTTTTTGCAGTTCATTTTGCCTTTTTTAGAATTTTGATTTCTCATTTATTTAATTAATCAAGAATATTTAATTCATATTTTTTCTTGTATCATTAATGTATTTATCAATTAGTAATAATGGTAGTATTTTGATGTTGTCTGTCTGTCTCTCTTTTTTTATTCGTTCCCCTCCCTTTACCCTCAGTGTGTATCGTGGAGGGCGGGATTATATTCCAGGACTTGCGTATTTGCTGTTGATTTTCTCTTTTTTTGAATTTTGACCTCTCAATTATTGAATAAATCAAGAATATTTAAGTTAATCTTTTCTTGTATCATTAATGTATTTATCACTTAATAGTTAAAGTAATATTTTGATGTCGTCTGTCTGTCTCTCATTTTTTATTAGCTCCCCTCCCATCGTGCAGGGCTTGGTTGTGTTTTTTGCTGTTGATTTTGTCTTTTTTAGAATTTTGATCTCTCAGTTATAGATGTAATCAAGAATATTTATTTGAAGTCTGTATATTAATAAAAAGTATCTATCTTATAAAGGCCAAACGTATCTGTGCGTGACGCGTACGTCATTTTGCGAATGTCAACACTTTCCCCGCAATTTCGGTTTTGCAATATTCACTACTGCAAATTTTACACCTCTAAACATCACACATTTTAAATTTTTTTACACCGTCATATAGAAAAAAACAATGTGCTTTTGTGTGCAATTTGTTTAAAAGCTGTATCTTAATTTATTTTTGAGGTTTATATTTTTTTATTTTTTAGTGCCAATTTTGTAATTGGGGTAACATAATCACCCCATTTTCTATTAAAATTGAAAAAAAAGAAGTAATTATAAAGCACAACAGTTTTCCATGCAATTTCGGTATTGCAAATTTCGGTACTGCAAATTTTACACTTCTAAAGATCGTACATTTTAAATATCCTTAGAGGATCCTTATTCCATATCCCAAATTAGAGGATCCTTATCCCATTTTAAATATCCGTCGTATAGAGAATAAAATATACTTTTAAATGAATGTGTTTCAAAGCTGTATTTCAATTTATTTCTGAGATATTTTTATTTTTTATTTTTAGTACAAATTTTGTAATTGTGGAAACAGAATCACTCCATTTTCTCTTAAAATTGAAAAAAAAAAAAGTTTAATGGGTATAGTAGTGATGGGCGATTTCGATTTTTTAAATCGATTCAATCGATACTACGGCCAACTCGATTTAATCGATACTTTAAAATTTTTAATCGATTTCTCTGAAGGTAATATAATTTTCATTTTCCTTCAAAAGTCGAAGATAAAATAGACGGATGTGCCAATTCCAAAATTTCAATGTATTAGTTTCTAAGATAGAAGAATTAAAGAAACCTCAGAACCCGCCCCCCCCCCCCCCTTGCAAAATAGCGTTTTTTTTTTTAGTGATGTACACCAAAAATTGATCGGGATCAATTTTTATTAAGTACCAGGTGAATCTGAATTTTGATGAAAATCCATGAAAGCGCGAGATACAGCTATTGCGAAATCATAATAAAAAGAATATTGCCCAGTTAAACTGATGGCATTGAGCTCACAGGCTACGCATACTAATTGTACATTACAGCCTTGTATTTTCGTTAATTCCGTTCGAAAAAAAAATTAAGAAGGGGAAACAGCTCTCCCCTTTCTCCTTTTTTATACTTAATCATTGAACTTCTAAACTATCAAGTACATGCTTTATCATATTAAAAAATCTATATCCAAAATTCAGAGCAAATCGGATAATTCTTAATAAAAACCCATTTAGCATTTATATAATTTAAGAGGAGTTATTCCTCTCTTTTATACTTAACCATTAAACTTCCAAAACTATTCAGAGATTTGAACGAAATCTGACAATTCTGATTGAAAAATCCATTTATGCAAGTTAAGGGGAGGGGCATTAGAACCCCCGTTCCCCCTGTTTATACTTATTCAATGAACACCTAATAACAGCCACGGACTCGCCTCATCAGAATGATCCTATATCTAAATTTTGAACGAAAACTGTTAATTCTGCATGAAAATCCCTTTTATATCAATTAAGGGGAGGGGCATGAGCCCCCCGTTCCCCCTGTTTATACTTATTCAATGAACACCTAATAACAGCCACGGTATCGCCTCATCCGAATGATCCTATATCTAAATTTTGAACGAAAACTGTTAATTCTGCATGAAAATCCCGTTTATATCAATTAAGGGGGGGGGCATGAGCCCCCCGTTCCCCCTGTTTATACTTATTCAATGAAAACATAATAATAATCACGGAATCGCCTCATCAGAATGATCCTATATCTAAATTTTGGACAAAATCTGTTAATTCTGCATGAAAAACCCATTTATATCCATTAAGGGGAGGGGCGCGAGCCCCCCGTTCCCCATTATACATATCGAATGAACTCCAAAAACTAATCAGGGAAGCGCCTTATCAGGATATACCTATATACAAAATTTCAAGTGGATCCGATATTTTTATCATGAGTTATCGCGTTACGCACGAACATACAGAACGGACGGGCACATAAGTTCTCAGGCTATGATAGCCTGTGAGCTAAAAAATGCAGCATATCAGCGTCACCTGCTGGGCAATTTACACCAAGAACTAAATAACACTAATCTATGTCAGAGATTTACTGAATCTGAATTTTGATGAAAATTCGTTCTTGAGATAGCGCTATTGCGTTAATCATGAATAATGCAGTATAGCAGCGCCATCTCTTAAGCGATTTCCACCAAAATGTAATTAGCATCAAATAATATCAAGGACTAATTGAATCTAAATTTTTATGAAAGTCCGTGCATTAGTTCTTGAGATAAAGCTAAAATGGAAACAGGGGCGTGCGAAAAGAGAACTGCGCCCGGTTCAAAGTTCCAATTTAGCCCTCCCCCCCCATTAACTTTTTCTTGTGATAGGCTAGAAGTGATGTTAGTAGTAAAAATTTGGCGCCCCCTAAATTTCCGTGCTCGGAACGACCGCTTCCTTTTGCCTCCCCCCCCCTTTCATATGGCGCTGAGTGGAAATTGTGAAAAATTCAGTATAGCAGCGCCATCTGAGAAGCTATATACATCAAAATGCAGAAAACATCAATTCATGTCAAGGACTAACTGGATCTAAAATGTGATGAAAATCCGTTCATTCGTTTATCAGATATAGCTGTTGCGCAAATCGCAAAAAATGCAGTATAGCAGCGCCACCTGTTAGGCTATATGCACCAAAAATTAATTAGATTCAGTTTATATCAAGGTCAAACTAAATCTAAAGTTTTGTGGAATTCCGTGCATTTGTTCTTCAGATAGAACGGTCAGAAATTTTTGTCGTATACAGACGCACAGAGTTACAGACACACACAGACAGATATTTCTTAAAAAACATGAAATCGTGTTAAAAACCTTCTAAAATATATAAATCCATCAAAAACGGGAAGTCAAAATTTTTCACGAATCTAATACTCTCTTCTTGTAAAGTTACAAAAGAAAGTAAAACTGTAAAATCGATTCTGCCCGTAAGATCGGTCTTTAGATTCGATGTCGATCTTTAGATTCGATGTCGATCTTAGATTCGATGTCGATCTTTAGATTCGATGTCGATCTTTAGATTCGATGTCGATCTTTAGATTCGATGTCGATCTTTAGATTCGATGTCGATCTTTAGATTCGATTTCGATTTTTTTTTTCTTTCTAGGCTAAATCAGTGTTGAATGCAAGTATTTTTCTGCGACTCCGGAGAAAGGCATCATGTTTTAGAGCTCTGTAAGAGAGGGGGAATCGCAATTTGTGCACGGGTGCCCAGAGAGGGGTTTGGTGACGCAAGATGCGTCATACAATTTAGTTTTTTTTTTGGGGGGGGGGGAATTTGAGAAAAAGTACTTTTTTTTGGGGGGGGGGGAGATTTTTAATTTTTTAATATTTCAAAATTTAATTCCAGAAATGTTCCTATGTTTTCTTTCTTTAAATTCTAGATAAGGGCAATATTAGCTCATTCTGCTATTCTCATTTCGCTATCTCTTGAATGTGCAGTAGATTATAGGTAGAATATAATTTACAATTTGTATTATGTTTGGGGGGGGGGAAATGTTAAAGTATGAAGTGTTTTTTTTGCGGCGGGGGGGGGATTTGCGTCATTAGGTTTGGAGGGGGGTGGTCACCACTGGGGAATCGCAATTTGTGCATTAAAAAGCATAAAATCTCATAACTTCTGGGGGGGGGGATAATCCCCTGCGGGCCACCCCATTAATTCGACACTAGGTTAAATCGTTATATTTATTTTTAGATGTCCAGTTATTTGAAGTATTAGTTTATTATGTTTTATTTTTTACGTTTGTCTCTTCTAATCCCCCCTTTCACGTCAGTTTTAACTTACAGGGCCGTTCGAAATATGCATAGTTTTAAAAATGTCCAATTCTCGGTCTATTTTATTTTAGATCCACATTTTAAATCCTTGACAAAAGATAAATAAAAAGTCGCCCTTCCGCCCGTTTGGGGTTTATCTGCGCCCCGCCGGAGGGCATATTTTTTTGTTTCTTCAAAAGAAACAAAAAAAATTTTGAGGGGGGTGGGCTTGCACCCTCCCCCAATATACACCTTAAAATTTCGCTCATTTAATTTTCTACCATTTTTAACTTAAAAGTTTAAGCTACATGGCACCCCCAGAGCTGTGGATTCTCTCCCCCCCCCTGTCGATCACTCACATAATTTGGCTTATTTCTTCACTTCATTTCAATCTTTAAAAGGCTATAACTTTGCTTCTATAGGAATTACAGTGATGAGAAAAATTCTAGTATAGCTAACCATTTCTCGCCGTTCTTTTTGCTTTTCCATTTTCCCGGTTTTCCCTATAGGACCTTTTTTTGGGGGGGGGGGGGGGCAGAGGGGTTTTTTGTTGATACAATATGTCCATTGAAAGCTTATGCTTCATACATTACAAATCTAGCAAAAGAAATTTTCTCCCATCATTTCAGGTCACATTACGGACCCATAATGTATTAAAATTTTAATTTTTCAAACTTCTTCTTCTTCAAAAAAAAAAAAAAACATTGATACATATCAGCGAAACTGGGGTACGAACCCGCAATCGTTTGATTGCACACATAATCCCTAAGCTTTTTGGCCACCGAGTACTCAGCAGCGCTATTATTTCTTTAGATTGTCATCTTTAAATTTGTAATATCTTTTGAATGGAATGTCCGATTTGAATAATTCAAAAAGTAATCTGCAGATATTGTAACAGGCATTAAAACAAAATGATTTATTTGGATAAGGATTGAGGTATCGATAGTATGGTCTAAATTTGGTTGGTGTATTTATCGCGTTTTAAAATGTAGGAAAGTAGTTATAGTGAGTTAACTACAATAGCTGGACATATGGTATCGCGTTTTTTTTTTTTTTTAGACACTAATATTTTTTTTAATATTATAGAACCTTTTTTTATTCATTTAAAAGTATTTCCTGGCGATTCAAAATTATACATCCTAACGATTCAAAAATGCACACGTAATTGTTCAAGGTTTCACTTCTATCGGCACTGTCAGAGTGCCACTATTTTTTTTTTTTTTCATGTTCGCCCGTTCTACTCCCCCCCCCTTCCTCACCAATGTTAACTTACAGGTTCGTTCAAATTATGACTGCGATTTAAAAAAAGTCTAATCCTCGTTCTATTTTGTTATAAATCCATATTTTGAAACCTCAACAAAAGATACATTTGGGCCGGTGTCGCCCTTCTGTCCGTTTGGGATTCACCTTGCCCCCCTGGGTGGGGGGCATATTTTTTGTTTCTTCCACACCATCTCATGTAACATATCTTTATAAAGCTTTTATCTCCTCGTTTTTTTCTGTTACTACCCCTCTCTCCACCTAGTTACATGCTCTTGGCACTTTTTATAGTTTCAAAGAGTGCATGTTCCCCGCGGGCCACCCCAAGAATTCAACACTAAGTTAAACACTATATTTTTGTTTAGAAGCTCAGTTATTTGGGTTATTAGTTAATTATTTTTTTTCAAGTTCGTTCGTTCTAATCCCTCGCCCCCCTCCCCTTCCTCGCTAATCTTTACTAAATGGGCCGTTCAAAGTATGCATGCAATTTTTAAAATGTACAATTCTCGTTCTGTTTTATTGTAAATCCTAATTTTGAAAATTCGACAAAAGATACATTTGGGCTATGGTCGCCTTTCCGTCAAGAGTGGGGGTTACCTGACCCCTTGGGAATGGGGCATATTTTATGTTCTTCCAAACTATCTCGTGTAACATTTGGTTGGCATTAGAAAAAAAAAAGTTTTTTTTTTTTTTGCCTATTCTCTTTGTTCCCCATCCTAGTTACACGCTCTTGGCACTCTTTATGCTCGGTTTAATGCCAAGTTACTCAGTGTTGTTATTAGTTGAGTTATGTCTGTCTTTTTGCGTAACTGAAAACCATAAGTGACAATCATTTTAAATTTTGGGCTAAAATTCTTTTAAAATTCTTATTATCCGACTCTAAAATCTGCAATAGCTTAATTCTATGCCTCCCTAAATGGGGATGGGGGGGTGGGAGGCGGTAATTACGGTCCTGCTGATTGTCTAAGTTTTGGAATTAGTAATTTGAATCTTCTCTGTGTGAACCTAAATATCGAAATATCGATTCTAGTATCGATTCTAGAACTGAGAAATCGATTCTTATTATGATCGATGTTGTTTTATACGATATCGATTTTAATCGATTCTCAAAATTTCCAGAATCGCCCATCACTAGGGTATAGTATTTCAAAAATATCATCTGTTATAAAATCCGGTGAATTTCCGTTTTATTTCGTTTAATAATTTGGATAATTGAGTTTTATAGTATTTTGTTAATTTTAGCTTTAAACAATATTTGTTTGAGGGTTAGACTGACGAATATAAAAAGTATTTTTCACTGTAACTAATTTTGTATATTTATTATACACCAATGAAAAAATTATTTCTTAAGGATTTTCTTTCGTCGAATTTCGACCGGTTTCACCTCATATAATATAATGTTTACATTATATTATATGCTAATTAATAATCAAATGAACATTGATTAAAATGTAATAATTCCTACAGCTTGCATTTGTAATATTTTTACATTAGAAACGTAATAGTAACGTATTTAGAAAATAATTATATATATATAATAGATAAAATAATATATTATAATAGATAATAATATATTATAATAGATAAATATCATAACAGAATTATTTTATTAAAGGCTTATAAAACATTGACATAAAAGTCATTTGATTTTTGTTATTAGATGCTTTGTAATTTTTTTATTGTCAATTAGATAATTTAATTATATTTTAACTACAATTAAATGAAACAAAATTAAATTATAATTATGTAAACAAAATATAATTAGCGTTTACATGAGGTAAAATTAAATTTAGTTTTACATAACGAATTTTTTTAATTGATAAAAAGCTATTTTTTAATAATTAGATGAACATAATTTATAAACCGAAAATAATCTAGTAGTTTGTTTCATTAACAGATATTTTTTTAAAACTTCGATTTCATATTCTTCAGTATTATTCATTCGTCTGCGAATTGAAATGAGCCAAACCACTTTTTTCCTAGCCGAAGTTTTCTATTTACTAGTTTAAAAATAAATACTTTCAACGCGGAAAAAATATATCGCAAGTTTTAATTGTTATAAATGCTTGTTTCGGCCTAAGTGAAAACAGTTATAAGTCGCTTAAAGCAGACATTGGCTGCCAATAATGGTTGGTCGTGTCATAAATGTTGAATTGTAATTGTAGAGTGGAATATTTAATATTTGTGAATTTTGTTGTACATAATAATCTACTATCCCGTAATCGATTTTCTACAATGTCGGATATGTTTACAAATTTCTTTGTGACAAAAGGTTTCATTTAGCATTAATATTTTCAATTACACCCACAATTATCGGGTTTTTTAAATTAATTTTCTCTTGTACCGTTAATGAATACATCAATTACTAGTTAATGTAAAATGTTGGTGTTGCCTGTTTGTGTCTCTCCTTTTTTATTAGTCCCCCTCCCTTTCCACTCAATGCGCATCGTGGTGGGCAGAAGTTATGTTTTTTGCTGTTGATTTTGTCTTTTTTTAGAATTTTGATCGCTCAATTATTGAATTAATCAAGAATATTTATAAGAAGTGCTTTTTAAATAAAAATGTATAATATAATGTGTAAATTATATTACATACCGATTAATAAAGAAATGGGCATTTATTAAAATGTAATAACTTCTAAACTTACATTTGTAATATTTTTACTTTAGAAAAGTAATAGTTAAATAATAGATAAATATTGTAACAGAATTATTTTATTAAACTCTCATAAAATATTGACATCAAATTCATTTGATTTTTGTCATTAGATGCTTTGTAATTTTTTATTGTCAGTTATCTAATTGACAATTTAATTAAATTTAAATTGCAATTAAATGAAACGAAATTAAATTATAATTATGTTAAATAAATGTAATCACCTTTAAGAAATTAAATTAAAATTTAAATAACAATTTTTTTAATTTATAAAAAGCTATCTTTTAATAATTAGATGGTTATTTATTAAACTGCAATAATAATAGACGTATTTAAAATTATTTTTATCTTAAAAATAAGGTATCTTACCCCCACACCCCTATAGTAATAATAAAAATGTTTTGATAAGCAAATAATAAACTGAATGATTTGTAACCGTTTTGTAACAAAATAAATGGCACAAAACATAGATTTAATGGATAGGCAGTAGTGGAGAAAATTCAGAATGGAGATTAAAGAAGTAACGGAGCTTACCCGAAATAAGACGGTTCAAATTCGAACGAATAAAAATAGAAATCTTTAAAATTACAAAAATACGTATTCAAAAATAATGCCCCGTCTTATAAATAACACACTTCATAAGACAATCAATAAAAAGGGGAAAAAATGTATTACTTTTTACTTGGGCACCATTTTATATTTTAAAAAAATTAAAATTTCTGCTACAACAAACATTTATTTCGCTTTTGTATTCGTAAAAATGCACTGCCATTTGTGAATTTATATTGAAAATAATATTATGGACATAGTTTACAAATTTTTGAAAGGATATCATAATACCATTTCAGCAATTTCAGAGGTATTTCAGTTTTTTCCCCGAGACTATCAAAGTAAAATTTCCTATATTTCCCTATATTCTTAAACCATGTGACTTGAATTAAAATATAGTATTTTATTGGATGTCAATAAACAAATAAAAAAGGAATAGCAGATGGCGGTAACATAACGGATTTTGCCATTATAAATGTTTACAAATTTATTGGTAAAAATACATAAAGAGAAAAAAGGCAAGCCTTTTTGGGAGAAAATCGGAAGAATGTGTAGCTCCGCCCTAAATCCCTCCCCTCTTTCTTTTTAGTATTTTTTTATATATGTTTGCCAGCGCCGTGCGAAAGGGAGGAACGAAGGGGACGGTCGCCCCGGGCGCGGAAATTTAACGTGCGCCAAATTTGTACTGCCAACCTCATTTTTGAACTGTTACAAAAAAAAGTTCTGGGAGGCGGTGCCAAGTTGAAACTATGCTCCGGGCGCAGTTTTCTCTTCACACGCCCCTGTATGTTTCGGCCAAAATCCGGCTCCTCACCAATTCTAGAACTGGGTAGCCAATACCCGAACTGACCAACACCCGAAATACATGAAATGAATAGCATATTTCAGGTTTTGGCCGGCCAATTTGCGAACTGACCGGGAAGCCTTGGCCAACATCCGAACTGGGAATTTATGGCTACCCTTTAGAGTAAAAACGATTACCATGATTATATTGAAACGAAATATTTTTGTGTATCCCAATAAATTAACCAAAAATAAAACACAATTACCTTTCAATACCGAAATTAGTTGATGAATCAAATAAGGTAACAATTACAAATTAACCTGAGCCTTTACTCGAGTTAGAGCGCGGGTAGGCAGACGGCTAGACTATTTTAATTCTTAAACATTTTAAATTATGTTAGAAAGGATTAAGCCGACTGCCTATATCGACTTCGTGAATTGGCCAATCCCATATGGCCAGTTCGCGAATTGGTCAATCATTTTTAAACGTCGCTGGCCAGATCGGAAATCCATTTCGGATTTTTGCCGTAACATAAATATTCATATATATTTATGTGTGATGCCTAATGTACAATTTGAAGCAAAATAAATATATATGACATGATCAACAATAAGAAGCATTTAACTCTCATAAATATATGTAAATATTAAAAAAAGAACAAAGAAAAAACATTGCTTTTACAGACTGAAATATGGCTGTGTTTTCAACTTTTTAAGAATCTATATCATATTTTTTTACACAATTTTTCACTGATTTTTTTTTTTTTTATTACCAAATTATAACTCTTTAGTGTCCTAATATTAGTGTTTTAATATTTTAAATTTATAAAATACGGTGCAATGATTTTTAAGGAAATGTGTTTTTTCTTACATTCAAAAGTTTGATATTTCTTCTTCAATAATATTAATACAACTTATACCTACATTCAAATTGTACTGCGAAGACGATGCTCCACCTACTTAACTAGATTCTCTACATTAAATTTTTTTTTTCTCCTGAACGAATACATATCATAATGATGATGGGCGGAGTTTAAAAATAAAGAACTGTTTGGGCGTATTACAGCCATAAAAACATATTGTTTCTTGCATACAATCCGTAAATTAATGCTGATAGCTTTATATTTTGGAAAATTTATTGCTCACTAAAGAGTAATTTTTGATGAAGCAAAGTCAGCAGATTATATTAAAAGGCAAATTGAAATATGTTTTAAATAAATTTTTCACATTTTTATACGACATCGCCCTTTATTATTTTCGGATGGTTCTTAACTGCTGCAAACCTCTTTTAAATTATTTGCTATAAGAATCTATAATAATAACAATCTATATAATAAAGGCCAAACGTATCTGTGCGTAACGCATACGTCATTTTTCGAATGGCAACACTTTCTGATGAAATTTCGCTATTGCAATCTTCATTACTGAAAATTTTTTAATTCCTAGACATCGCACATTTTCAATCTTTACATCGTCGTGTAGGGAAAAATATGTACTTTTAAATGCAATTTGTTTGAAAACTGTATCTTAATTCGTTTTTGAGATATTAATTTTTTTGTAGTTTTTAATTTAATTTTTCTGGAGGTGGCAACTTGAGTACTCCATTTCTGTGCAAAGTAAAGGAAAAATAGCCATAAAGTAAAAAGAAGAAATAGAGAGAACTTATGGTGGCTGGAAGTGGTGCAAAAAAATGTAACATTAAGCCCAAACACAACCGTGTGTTTTCGCAAAAAAGAAGGAAACTTTCAATGACAAGTCTGTGGAAACTTTTACTACTATAGTTTTTAGTTTATAATAAAATAAAATGCTACTTTAGAATGCTTAAATTTAAGCAGATCATTTTTATTTAGAGAAAAAATGCGCGGCTGAGGTCAAAGGATTTAGTACCTGTTAAATGAGATTCTTTTTTCTTTTTTTTTTCCCTCCGGGTTGAATTTTTTTTGCCGAGTTAGACAAGCAAACAAAGATGATTTTGGCGATAATTCCAGGTTTAAAGTAATGTCCGGTTCCCCAAATTTTTGTCCAATTATTTAAGACATTCAATTATAATTATATTAAAATAACATTATTCGCTTAATGTAATTTTTTATAAATTTCAGTTAAACTTGCTATAGAGCAGGCGATTTTTTAGTTCTTTTTGTTACCTGTCAATTTACCAGATAGAAAATGCAAAACAAAATTATTTAGTTATTCGGTACTACTCTGTTATTCCGTCGACCGATTTCGCCAAACTATACAAATCGCCAAACTAATAGCCAAATTATACATATTGACGTAATTTTTTATTTTAACCCTCTAAGCGTTTGGCCCGTAATATTCCGTACACTAAGCTCCAGGTTTCACTGCAATATAAGCAATGTTTAAGATATTATAATTCTATAAATTTAATGAATTATCAAAGCATTGAAGAATGATTAATACTATCAAGGATTACATTTATATTCCTAAATAAGATTTTTTATGTAATATTGAAAGAATCATATTTTATTTGCATTTAAAACAAAATTCAGAGAAAACAACATTACAATTTTACCCATTTGCAAGACGCTTGGAGGGTTAAATAATAAAAAAGAAAATAATTAGTATAATATTAATGAAAATACAAATGAAAAGTCGAAATAAAAATTTCTTAATGACGTTTTAAACAGGTGATCGTATTTTAATGTCATTGAATTGACATTCACGATCATCCATTATTGGTCTTTAATCTTAGAATTTGGCGATAGTATTTTGGTCGACAGGATAACAGAGTAGTAATTATTTTTCTTTCTTTTTGGAATAATTATATTTTTTTTATTTTATTCCTTTTTTACTTTAATTTTAGAACCATTTTTACTTTTGAAACAGAAAAAAAAGTATATTTTTCACATACAAAATTGATCTGAAATAGAAAAAGAACAATGTAAATGACGAAATCAGATTTCATAATTCGCTAATATCCAAAGTTAAAAATATAATTGAAAATTTGTTTTGGCATGATTTGTAAAAATGAAGGTTTGCGTATTTCACGGAAAATACGGCCATCTTCTTTGACGTTGAAGTGACGGAGTGCAATTGTTTGTGTATTTTAATGTTTATTCTTTTAATTTGTGATGTGTATTTTAATTTATAAAGCAAATTTTAAATTTGTCACAGAGTTAACTTTGAAGCAAACTTTTTTGAAAAAATGTACGTGCAGTCATTTCTTTACTTTTAACATTGTAGTATGCGCGTAAGATTTTTCGGTACTACTTGGTTATCCCATCGGCCAGAAAACTATCACAAAATCATAAGATTAAATGCGAATAATGGATGATTATTAAACACAATAGAAATGTTTAAAATGTCATCAAGTGGTTTTTAATACCACTTTTTATTTGTATTTTTATTCATGTTTTACTAATTTATTTGTTTTTCCGTTATTTAATATAAAAATTATGTCAACATATATAACTTGACTATTAGTTTGGCGATTTTTTTAATTTGTCGAAAATGATTGACGGGATAATCAAGTAGTACCGATTTTTCATATGCGCAAAATCTATATTGTAACGAACAAATGTGTCCGTGTGTCACATAAGCACTGACGTTATTTTGCGGATGACAACATTTCAGGAAAAAATGACTTTTTGCAATTTTTGTTACTGCAATTTTTTAATCTTCTAAACGTCGCACATTTTCAATTTTTATTTCGTCATACAGGAAAAGAAATCTACTTTCAAATACAATTTGATTGAAAACTGTATTTCATTTGACTCATATATTACGAGCTTATATTTTTCAAGCATTTTTTTTTTAAATTAAATCTCTATTACGTATCTCCATTAAGAAATAATGACACACAATTTACTCATAAATCTATAAATATTGTTTCTGATAATTTCCCATTATAAAAATAAAGTTGCATGAGTAATAAAATAAGAGAATGGTTCAAAACGCATATTAAATTATTAAAATTTACAAATTCAACATGTAGTCAAACAATTTAAAATTTTAAACAACTAAATAATAATAATAAAAAAACTTTGAAAATACTTTGAGTTTGTTTGAAAACTGTATTTCAATTTACTGATTGGCTGTGGTTTAAAAAAAAATCAGGTCAGAGTTATTTTTAAATTTATCTCTACCGAGTGAAACTCGATTACGATAGATTATTCTATTTGTCCTTAGAAAAATATAGAGTTCGAGATTTGTTTCCGGCTAATATACTATAGCAAAATTAAAATTTCTTTTATAAGTGATAAAATTAAATAAATAAATAAATACAAATTTAACAGACATGTAATTGAAATACGTGCTCAAAGCACTGAAATGACCAGAAACAAAATTGCTGCCATAACGAAATCTTTGGCTAATAACTTCTGGCATGCGTCTAATACGGAATCGTGACTTTTGATAAACTTCATAGCTTTATTTGGTTCCATAATTAATATTTTTCATTTAACCCTTTAGCCTAATCATGTTTTCCGTTATGTAATATTTTAATTCAAAGATTCATTTAATATAATATAATATTGAGATTAATGTTAATTTTTTGAATTGTATATATATATATAAAAAAATTGTAAAGTTATCAAATACAAATCTTCATACCAATACTTTTCAGAGATATTATTTTATGAATGAAACATGAATGAAAAAAATCCGCAAGACACTTAACCCTTTGAGGGAAAAAGCACTTCAATTCTTAAAGTGGTGAAATGATTGATTGACACTAGAATTTAAAAACAAATTTGTTTCAAAATATTTAAAACGTTTCTTCACGTATTTGAGAAAAATAAAATTGCTATTTCAAATTACTGGCGTCAATGTGGCGTTTTGCAATTAAAATTAAGTGGGATATATTTTAACCCACCCCTTTCAAAGGGTTAAAGGGTTTAAAATGCTTTTTTGAGTTAGTTAGCAATCTAAAACGCATATTACATGTAGAAAATTCATTAAAGTTTTCAATTAAAAAAAAATAGTTTTTATCTTTGCTGTGTAACCCGGGAAGCCCGGGTTCGATCTACTAGTAATAATAATGCCTGAATGCGGAAAAAAAAACTGGAATAAAGTACCAATTTGCATAATGTTGGAGAATTGTTTGTTATTCTTATGATTTATGCTTAAAAGCTATTGAACAAAATGTCTTTATAGGATCAGAATGTTTAATTTTTTAGCGGATATTTTCATCTAAAATTCCTTTGTTTTACATACATTGTAATTAGCAGTGAACTTCATTATGGGTATAAATATAACGAATTCTTCCTATGTACGTAATACGTAAAAGGAAATCAGGTGGATGACTTATTTGATTTTACTTTAAAAATACTCCAGGGAGAAATCTCCAACCCTCTCTTTTAAGCGGGGATTATGTCTACGAAAGTAACCTTTCTTCACTCTTCATCGTCTTCCTCCAGATTATTGGACTGTGAATGTTGTAATGCGCAAGGGCTTGAAACTTATGAAAAATGCTACTCGAATCAGAAAAATTTAGTGAAATTTTTTATAAATAAAATTTACCATTTTTATTAGATACTTTGAGGAGAGTTCAGTAAAAAATTCACGTCAATAAATCTGCTACAGACGGATTCGGTATGTACAAATTATAGAAACTATAATCCTTTGCAAGACCAATAGGTAATGAGCATGTTTGTGAACTTTGGTTTTTTTCAAACAGCTGAATTTGCTGTTGACAAAAATTCGAATTAAACTGCATTAGAAAATTCTAAACTAAATGTAATTTTCACGTCGTTATAATAAATTTCATTTTATTGTATTATACGCAAGAAATAATATGTTATAAATTACTAACTCTCCAAGAATTATTATTTTTGCCAACCACAAGTTGCGAAGTGAAATCCTTTGTCGGGTGCTCGACGTCACATGCACTTTATAGAAACCAGAGGTACATCAAAAAATCTTTTGTGACGTCGATGTCATGATTCAAACAGTGTGAGGCGTTTGATACGCAAAACATGCAATTGAGTTAAGATGGATGTAACGCGCGCCACTTAGCTTCGTTTACACTATGCGGTCTATCAGGTCTACAAGCTCTGCAAGCTCCAAGGACCGTCAAAATTGCGTTCACATTTAGGGCATAAGAACTTGGCTTGCGCATGCGTATATTTGCAGGTTGGGGAAAGGGGGAACGGTCGTTTGTTTGTTTACATTCGCGTTCGTATCGAAACGTAAGTGTTAGTATTATTTGAATGGCAATTTTTTTGCTAAGGCATTAATTACCTATAAATTAATAAAAAAAACTTTTTAAATGGATAATTGCACGCTAGGGAAGCAAGAAAAAGCAATTATAGTTTCCTGAATTTAAAAAATCTGATTAACTATGGTCTTATTTTTCTTTTACTAAGAAAATAAAAGAAAATATTCTTTTTAAACAATTTAAAATAAGCAAACACTGAAAACTAAACTAAACTAACTTTTTTTTTTGGGGGGGGAGGGGAGTACAATCCCGGTTTTCCACAAAATAAAGTTTACTTTTATAATTCCTTTTTGTATTAAGTCTTCAGAAATTATTTAAAATGAGGATTTAGGAAGACTGAGACAACCTCTAATAAAAGAGATAACTGCTTCAATTCTTCGTTTAAAAAATGGCAATAGTAGCTTACTCTTGTATTCTCAATTGTTATATGTGTAGATTGATTTTTATGTTGACATGTTGCTACAATGTGAAATGAATGCTAATCTGATTACCCATAGTAAACTTAATCGAAGATATAATCAGAAATCAGATTACCACTCATTTCATATTGCATGAGTATATGATGTTGCTTTAGCAATACCACTATCTGGTGCAACCCATCTCATTATTTACATTATTGTTATCTGTGATATTACTTTCTTGGCTATAAATCCTTAAAATGACAAGAAGATAAAAAAATTAATTACTTTAACACAATCATTGTAAACCTCCGCTGCTTTATAAATGAGATTACAGAATTTCTTTAGTACATGTAACTGAAAATATTTCATTTCTCAAACAATATACTGGTTAAAAAAAAAAAAAATGTAGCATGTAATAAAATTTTATTTTTGCATAGTTTGAAAATAAAAGTTTTAATTTATAGATAATGGATGCTAATTTCAGAAGAGTAAGGGTCATCCCTTGATGATAAAACAATATTTTAAAATGGAAACCTAGATTATCGCTCATGAAAATTAGATCTACAATGATTGCATGAAAATGATGCCATTTTCTATACACATTTAGTTGTGATCAGTCCTGAAGGGTTTTTTTTTAGTAAAATGGCTAATAACCCCTTTAAGACCTGATGAGAAGAAGTATCCCTTGTATTTATAAACAAAGCTAGTCAAGCCATCTGAAAATAAAGCATGTCATACTACCACCATTATCTGTTGATTAAAAAAATATACTTTACTCTTTCTGCAAGCCAAAATGATTGTTCGATAGAGGTTTTCATTATTATTATTACATACAACTGTACCACATGACCCAGAAGCAAAATTTAAATATCAGATGACTGTTTACATCACTTGCTTTATCACAGAATTATTTATGTTTAAAAATATTATTTTTCTATTCTTTTTTGTTATAATAAAGGGGGGGGGGCTTTCAGATAATATATAAACTGATTTTGTAAAAATTCTTTTGGATAGGACTGAGATGTAGCCATCACTGATAAATACGCTTATGTTAATCCGCAATTTCTGGAGAATATCACATGAGGAATGGCGGATCCAAGGGGGGAGGTCACAGGGGTAATGACACCCCCCCTCCCTGAATAGTAGAAATATTTTAAAAAATTTCTTTAAATATACCTTAAATTGTTATTCCTCCCCCCCCGCCCCGCTCAATAATGAGAATATTTTTGATACTTTAAAGATCTACTCAAATCAAAATTAGATCATTTTTGACACATTTATGAAAGTATTTTTATTTTCAAGAAATTTGCAAGTGCACTCATTCGGGAACTATGTGATTAAAAAGTATTTACCATTTTTAAATAAAAGCTTTAAATAAATTCCATGAAATTTGGCATTTTAAACTGCTAATTGCTTTCTCATTCAACATTTCTGTGGCTTCAAATCATAAAATTTATGTAAAAAGCTATCTTAACAACATTTATGAATAATTTTTTGTATTTATAAGAAATGTTTCAATTTCTTGATGTCTGAATGAAATCTGTAAATTATATATTATTAGGAATACTAATGCAAATTTCATTTATTCACAAATGAAAATGAATTAGATAAAGTATCAGAAAAATCATCACTTTCATTTTAAGAATAATTTTCAATATAATAATTGATCATGAAGTGATGTGATCCCCCACCTTTTAAAGAAAAAGTGTCATGACCCATCCCCCCTTTTGAATTGAGGGCTGGATACGCTCTTGCATAAAATAAATGAATGTTTTATCATAATTTTTTTTTATTATTCCCTTTAACTGAATATTCCACTCTGCATAAATATAAATAACATTTTGCTTTATCATTTTATGCTTCAGAAAAATGCATCCACAGTTTACTTCTTTTTCTTCCCGTAATAAAACAAATGAATCAACGAGCACATACATGGTTCGTAGGGATACCATTATTTTCCATGTGAAATATCAGTATTTATTTATTTTTTTTATTTATTTATTTTTTTTTCAATTAATAAAATAGATCTAGTTCAAATGAGCAAAATTTTGTTTGATTTAAGGAGAGATTTTCTACAAAAAAATACTGGTACAAAAAAAAATTTCGGTGTGAAATTGAAGGATTCGTACTAATCCTGCAATATGAATTCCAAATCATTTGAGATTCAATAATGCTTACAAATAGAATTCTATGCATACACTGATAGGGAAACAAGTGATGCCAAATTGTCTGAATTCAAGGACAATTTTGAATCTTTTATCTCATTGGACCGCCTGGTTGCATTCATGAATACACAAATACACAGAGCGTTTGGAGTTATTTTCATTTTTTTTTTCAGCTGCATATATACATGGTAATGTCTAACAAATCGCATTTCTAAGTAACAATTTGGCATTTTGTATCTTAGGGAATATCCGTTACTTAGTAACAAATATATGTAGTCAGCAACAGCTCTAATAACTAATATTTACATGGAAATCTCGGTTATTTACAAGAGTTGGAGCAGTGGCATAGCTTAGATGAGTGACATATAGCATGTATAAATGCTGTCACCCCCCCTCCCCCTTAAAGAAAAAAAAGGGAAAAAGCTGGCATATTTTTTGGGTTTCGTTCATCTAACAAAACCCTATTCGTCCCTGTCCTGTGTCTGTCTGTCACAGAGTCCATACACAAAAACCATATTAGTCAGCGAGTTCAAATTTTGTGTACTTATAGCTGATTACCTCTTGTCACACAACAAATCATAAAATTTTGAGAAAGACTTATTTTAATTTAAATATTATTTTTAATATCATCAAGTTTTTTTTTTTTTTGTTTACTCTTCTAATTGTTGCCACACAAGTTTAAATATATATATATATACATATATATATTTTACTCTACTTTTAAAAGAAATTGAATACTTCTGTTGCCACAGTTACAAAATTGGTATTTAAAACTACAAAAAAATTAATGTCTCAAAAATAAACTGAGATACAGTGTTTCAACAAATTGCATTTAAAAGTACATTTTTTTCCCTTATATAATGGTATAAAAATTTAAAAAGTGTGATATTTAGAAACCAAATTTGCAGTAGTGTAACTTTCAGATTAGAAATTTCATTTCTTCTAATCATTGCATGCAAGTTTAAATAAATTATGTATTTAACATAAATTAAGGGGGCTCAGGGGTTGAAAACTTTTCAAAGAATCGATTTTTTTTATGATCTAGTTTGATTATTCAATTAATTCTTAACTCAATGCAAAAAGCCACATAAAAATATTTGCATTTTTAATGGAGTTATAAGCATTTATGTATTAACACTTTCATAGCCGCACCCATATAATTTCAACTTTAAGTCACGTTTTCTCAAAACTTGATTTTTGAAAACTAACACCAAGATTAAATGAAAACTATTTGATGGAATGGTTTAATTTTTTTTTTTGCATGCGTATAACATCATTATCTATAGAATGAATTCATATAGTTTAGATAGTTTATTATTTTGAGCATTTTTAATGAAAAAAAAATTGTATTTTTTAAAAGTTTTTTCAATTTTAAAATTTGAGAGTTTTTTTCATAATGTTGTTTTTGAGTTATAGTTATATCCTTAATTCATTCTATAGAGTAAAGTTTTCGGATCATTTTAAAGCAAAAATTAGGTTTTTATGTCAATTCAACGTTAAGATATCTTGGTGTTGGTGATATAACACATAATTTTTTTTTCTGAAAATTGTGTTACATAAATTTTGCTATATTTCTTATTATATTACATTGAAGTACTTCATTTTATAAAACTACAAACATACCTTTAAAATATCAGAAAGTTTAAATTAATTACATTGAATACTTCTGTTTTTATATGGACGCGAAGCAAGAGCTCTGTTTACATGTTTTTCCGTATCGATCAACCCGAGACCCCTTAATAGATTAAATAGGTCATGCAAAAAACGTGCTTATTTGTTTTTATTTCATCATATTTTGATACGTGAAATGAAATTTTTTTAAATTAAATTATTCATTTAAATTACTAGCCACCTCTGGTGACCAGTTTGGTTTCCCTAACACTTATGCTAAGCTTTGAATATTTTACTTTCACTCATAATTTTATTTACTTGCATACCTTTACTAAATCTGCATATTCTGATAGAGAAATCAACAAATCTATGTGATCAAGGCAGCATTTAGGGGAATACTTCAAAATTCTTTTCTGGTTGGTACGATTGGCAAAGAAATCCCAAAATAGCACTAAAAATCAGCTTTTTGTTTGTTAACTTAACAAAAAAGTAATTTGAAGGGGATATTAGAAGAAATCCTCTATGCAATCACACTTAAACGTAGAATTGCACTTAACTTATACTTTTCAATTGCAATTCTACGTTTTGACAAAAAAAATTTCAACATTTGTTTGAAAACTTTTAAGAGCTTCATATTAACAAAGTAATAATATTTTCAATGTAAATTTCATTTTATTTCAGAATTCTTTTAGAAAATCTTATAAGATTATCTATCTATATTTTTGCAAACAAAGATTGGTTGTCACCCCTTAGAGTGTGACACCCGGGGCAGACTACCTCCCTCCCCGCCAGCTATGTCATTGAGTTGGAATGTAGCCAAAATAAACAAACAATATTCAGCATGTTAAAAGTGTTAAAAATGAGATTATTTTCTCATTTTATGTCTTAGTCATTTTGTTATTAAAAATAAAATAATTCAAAACAATTCTTGCATCTAAGTTTACTCATAAACAAAACAACTAAATACTTGAAACTTTATTTATGATAAAAATATACAGTCAAATGAAAACAACAAAATATTTAATAAATTTCATTTATTTGAAAGTACGAGTTACAGTAACATAATATGTATATTTTTAAATATTATTACATAACAAAATTTAATACTGAATACAATGATTACTACATATAACAAATAAAAGAACATTCATATGCATTATAATGGTTTACAATGATGACACATTGGTTTGCAGTAAACTTTATTGATCTGCATTTTATACTGAAAAAAAAAAAAAAAAAAAAAGCATTTGCAAAAATTGAATAAAAATAAACTGTAACTAGCTAAATTGTGAACTATTAAGGCAGTTTTTAAGAAGAGGGATAATCAATAAATAATTTTCAGTTGGATATAATAAAGTAACGAACAGTACATCAAAACAAAACAAAAACACATTTCTTGACATACTTAGAAAAAGGAAAAAAATAGTCTATTAACTGAAATAAACTTTTATGATAAAAACAGATTTGAAAATATCAATTATGCTAGTAGTTTGCACTTCTGTTTTTTAAAAAGAAATCTTATTGTTTACACATCAAAATTTCTAAAAATATTACAATTAATGTATTTTAGATTATTAGTAAGAAGTTAGAATTGAGTACAATTTGGAAGTCAAAATTTGTAGTAAATATAAACAAGTCAAAAATTACATATCAAATGTAGCAAAAGAAGTGCATTTGTAACATAACTACTTTATAAATATTTAGATATTGCATATATATATATATATATATATATATATATAATACCATTAAAAGTAGACAAGATTCACCAATGGATTTTATCAATAAAACAATAAACCAAAATGAAGAATTAGAATTGAATTATAATAAAATAAAAAAATAGTGTAACGAGTAAATCTGAAAAAATAAATAAATAAAATGAATGCAAATAGAATTTGTAGCTCCAAAAGCAGAATCATCAGGCTCCAAAAGCAGAATCATCAGGCCCCAAATGCTCTGGAACTACAAATGAAGTGTGCGGTTTCATCCATGTATTAGCCATGAAATAGCAAAATAATACGTATTTATATATATATATATATATAAAATACTGAATACAAAACTTATTACAATTATACACATTAAATTCAATAATGCAGAAATAATATGACTCCATCTTAAATAGGATGTAATCACCATGGTCACCTAGAATCATTACCTATCTTGAGATGTCATTGGATGAATTATGTTCGACAGGATTTAGTAGAATAAAGAAAACTTTCATTAATATCCTTTTAAGTGTAGATTTGATCTTCATAAAATTTAAAATGACGTGAGAAAATTCCGCATTGATTACACAAATTAAAATTTGAAACCATTCAATTGAGTAGTTTTTGAGCTGTTATATGCAGACAGAAAGACAAACCAGATGACGATTGATGGTGTTACCTATTTATTTAAATACAAATGCATCTAAAACAATTTAATTTTTTTTTTTTTTGGGGGGGGGGAGAAATAAAATAACATTTAACTTCAAACTCATTAGAAATTGCACTATTATATTTTACATGCAATATATCTCATCATATCGCATATGCTAGGAAGCAACAAAATAATAATATGAAGACTAGAAAAAAAAGAAAGACAGATGTAAATATCTAACAACAAAACATTGAAACATTTATTATTTGCAAACTAAATATTAAAACAATGGCTTTTCAAAATTATTTCCACTTTAGTACTTTAGAATTTTTTTTTTTTTAATAATTGCATAGGTTTTCTGGGGTTGATGTCTAACCAAATATCTTTACTTTTTTCTTTTTAAAAGTTTTATTTTCCTTTTGAGAACACTTTTAATTTGTGCAATAGTTCTTAAAATAAAATTTTCTTCTGAAAAAGTGCACTTGAAATCAAAAGACTAAAACAATACCCAAATAGATATTGACCTCAAACATCCAATGCAAAACAGAGAAAAAAAAAAATATTTAAATGCAAATGGGTAATTTGTAAAGAAAATTGTCATTGGTTTAATATTATTTTGCAAGCATATTAAACACTTGAGAGTTATATAATAAATAAACAAACTAAATATTTCAAACTGAAGACCAAAATAAAATTATTTACTTATAACATTATGTCTCATTTTATAATTTATAGATAATATTAAAAATATAATTTAAAATATGGTACTTTTCTATAACCCGAGTACAGATGATAAATCAACAAATATCATCTTTATCATCATTTGCATTCCATTATTTAATTTTAAATAATTCACTCATTTCATTATAAAAGATATATTACAAAATACATGCTATCAAAATATTGTTTCTAATTTGTACCTGTGGGGAAAAAAGTTGTTATTGGAAAGATTTGCACATGACTAACATAAAAGTACCAAAAATTACCTAAAGTTAAATGTAAATATTAAATAGCTTAACTAGTATGAGTAATAGTTGGTGTAGAATAATTTAAATTGGAAAAAATATGAAAATACTATCCACAATTGAAAGCCTTAAATAAAGTGCACTACATTACATACTATTTATAAAGGTTTTTAAGTGTTGTGGGAGAGAATACAACTATTTGCAATATGACAGATGTAAATTTTCCATTTTTGGGTGAAAAAAAACCCCAAAATGGAAAGTTTACATCTATTATAATTAATTTACCAATTGAATAATCTTGTTTAAAATTAATCTAATATTTGCAATATGTTTTACTAATAAACATTTTCCATGCTGGCAATTTCAAAACATGGCTTTCATTTTTTTTTTTTTTTTTTTTTGTAATGAACTTTAAAGTTTTCAGTAGATTTAGAAGAATTGTTTCAAATTATAGCATTTTAGACCTTTAAAAGTATTAATTCAAATTTTGTGAGTTATTGAATAGAAGGATCATCCCATTGTTACATATCTTATAATTAAAACAATTTATAGCAATAATTTCAGTAATATAACACACATAAAATATTCAAATGTAAATTTGGATAAAAATTGTATTTCTTATGGTAACTTGCATTATTACTTTCTTCTATCTTCAATAGAAGAAAGTATTGTAATCGAAATTTTTTTCGACTTTCGGTTTTCGACAGATTTACACGTTTTAGGGGTCAGAGATTCCAAAAAACATGTTTTTACAAAATGTCTGTCTGTCCGTGTGTCTGTCTGTGTGTATGTCGCCATTCTACCATCAAAAAGTGTATGAAGTTATGAATAGAATTGAACCAAATTTTTTGTGAATGATTTTGGCTGGGGCAAGCAGGTTCTCCTTCATTTTTGAAATATTCTGCAGCAAGGGGGCGCTGCAATCGCGATGTTTGTGCCATTTTCAATATTGTACCGACCAAAAGTATAAGAAGTTATGCATCGAATTGAACAAAATTTTTTGTGTATGACTATGGCTAGTTGGTCCTCTCTGAATTTGAAAAAATCCGTCGGAAGGGGGCGCTGCAATCGCGATTTTTGTGCCATTTTCAATATTGTACCGACCAAAAGTACATGAAGTTATGCATCGAATTGAACCAAATTTTTTGTGTATGTGTATGACTATGGCCTGTTGGTCCTCCCTGAATTTGAAAATAATCCATCGGAAGGGGGCGCTGCAACCGCGATGTTTGTGCCATTTTCAATATTGTACCGATCAAAAGTACACGAAGTTATGCAACGAATTGAACGAAATTTTTTGTGTAAGTGTATGGCTATGGCTAGTTGGATCGCCATGAATCTGAAAAAAATCCGCCGGAAAGGGGCGCTGCAATAGCGAATTTTATGTCATATTCAATATTGCACCGCATAAAAGTGTATGTAGTTAGTTCTAGAACTGAACTAAATTTTTTGTATATGATTATTTTTTGGTAAGACAAGTAGGTCCTCCCTGAATTTGAAAAAAAATCTGTCTATCATTCTATTGTCCATCGGCTCGTGCAGAGACGGAAATTCGTTTTTATTCCAATTAATTGACTGAAGCAAAAATTTATGATAAAATCAAAGTTGGTACGGTATTGAATTAAAATTATTAAAGCATTAAAATGAGTAACTATTTTTTTTAAATATTAAAATGTACGTATGAGATAGAAGAAAGTTTTGGGATTGGCACATCCAACTAGTTTTTTCAGTTATGTTAGTTATAATAAATATAACTGCCAGGTGCGAGAAAAAACACTAAAATTAGATAATTTTCATCTAAATTTATCATTGAATAGGTTTAATGAACGAATCATGTCAATTTTACATTTTGAATATTATTTTAATTTTATAATACTAAAACTAGTGAAATAAACTATTCTAAATATAAAACAAGTTACCATGGAATGACCTAGTACAGGGTCAGCAAACCTATGGCACGCGGTCAATTATTTTAGGCATGACAGATTTAATTTCTCAAATCAAAATATATTAAAATATCTGAAATAGTGAAGTTGAACGAAATGTATAAATTTTGACTAGCTAGGTTTGTCTGAATTCGATTAGTTCAATTGATGACCATTGCCATACAGACTGAAGAGAAACTATAATAATAACTCGATATTCAATTCTATATCAATATTGACTCAAAAAATTTCAGTTTATGAGATTGTCGAAAAGGAAAAGGAAACATTCACTATAAGCAAAAAGTATGATGATAAAATTGGAATTTGATTACTTATTTATCATCTAACATGGAATAACAGAAATAGTACTTTTAATTTACATTATAAAATATAACACCAAATATTATGCATATTTTTAATTAAAAAATTAAGACATTTTGATTAAATAACTTTGTTTGTTGACATGTCAAAATCGCAAAGTATATTTTTGGAAAAACTGGCACACAGATGTGAAAAGGTTCACCATCCCTGACCTAGTAAATTACAGACAATGTTAATGCAAACAATATCAAATAATTTTATTTCAAACTTGGAGCTCTTAAAATATTAATTATAATGTTGACACATTTTATAATCTTCATAATATTTCTTTCTAATACATTCTGGATTACTTTAATATTAAATAAAATATATTATTACACATGCAGTTTAATAATGATAAACAAATGAAATTACAACCTTGATAATATCATAGTCATAGATATGTTTTAGATTATTTCAATAGTAGTATTAAAGAAATATATATATATAGATAGATAGATAGATAGATTCATAATCATTAAGCTGATATTAAATTATAATTTATAATTAAACATGGGCTCCACTTCATAATGTTTCTTAGTAAAAGTAGATATGCTACATAATACATTGCCATCGAAATAATGTTTCTAATTTGTACCTTGTGTAAAAAAAATCTGTTATTGGAAAGATTGGTAAATGTCCGAGATAAAAGTACCACAAATTTTCTAAAGTTAAATATAAGTATTGAATACCTTAAACAGTATGAGTAAAATCAGTGTAGAATAATTTAAATTGAAATAATATGAGAATGCTTTCCACATTGAAAGCCTTAACCCTTTCTGGCATACTGTGCCCAATGCAGGATACCTAATTTTAATTCCAAATGGCACCAGTAATATTTTAATAAAATTTTGTTTTTACAATGAAATCTTAAATTAAAGGATTCTTAATTTCTAAAAAAAATTGTTTGTAAATTCCAGCGATTGTCACTAATTTCTTATTCTACTAACAGAAATTGCCCGTGCCGGAAAGGGTTAAATAAAGTGTACTATATTATATACTACAATAATTTCTTAACAATCGTGATGGTTAGGTTCTCGATAATATCTGCAAATGTCAATATCATAAGTGTGAGTATTTTTCTGTACATATAAAGAGGTTAGGTTCTAATCTTTTATTATTATTTTTTTTAATAATAGAAAAGACCAACTGAAGTTAAAATACATATTTATTAAGCATTATAGATTAAAAGTACATGCTATTAACAAATTTGGATAATTATAAGCATTTAGTATAAAAATTATTTGCTAGTGTATGACAGGGAAATTTTCGTGATGTGCTATTGTTTGACACAACAGATCTTATATTTATAAATTTTCATATAAAGAAAAGTAATGGTTTCTTTTTCTATTTTAAATTTAAGACACTTTACAAATGAAGAATCACATTCCACTGCATTTTCGACAAGTTGTTGTTGATGTTTTACAATCTCGTCGACAATTTTTGTAGAAGATATTTCACTTGCAATAAAAATTCAAAATTTTAGAAAATTGAAAAAAAATCTGTACAAAAAAATAAAGGAAATTACTAATCTATATTTTATCTAAAAACAAGGGCTGAAGCTCTTGCAATGTGCAGTAATGTGGCAGGTTATGCAGTACATAAGTGTCCAGTGTCACATAATTCTTAGAATCAGAAAAACAAGTGAGTTTACTTTGTAAAAAGATATATTTTATGAAACAAAATCTGCGAATAACCATGTTCAATCTTCACAAATGTTGAAATGTTCCACATTTTTTGTTTCGCGAATAATCAAAACATGCAAATGTTAATGGATTATTATATTTATGAAAATAATAATAATAAAGCGTGTTTGGGAGGAGGAACAATACAACACCACAAATGTGGGTAGTTCTAGGTTATCCCGTCGACCAAAATTCTATCGCCAAATTATAAGATTAAATGCCAATAATAGATGATTGTGAATGTCAATTCAACAACATTAAATACTGTACATACACGTGTTTAAAACATCATTGAGGGATTTTTATTTTGACTTTTTATTTGTATTTTTATTAATGTCCTACTAATTATTTGTTTGTTTCTTATTTAAAATAAAAATTATGTCAATATGTATAATTTGGCGAAATCGGTCGACAGGATAACAGAGTAGTACCCAAATGTGTAACATGTTTTACTAATAAACATTTTCCATGCTAGCAAATTTAAAAGCATGGTTTCCAATTTATTAAATTCTTTTGTAATGAACTTTAAAGATTTCAGTGACCTAAAAATAAGAAGACTCATTTGAAATTATAGCAATTTAGGACTGGAAATGTATTAATTCCAATTTTGGGAGTCATTGAATAATAGGGCCATTACACTGTAATGTACATTATATTCAGGACAGTTTACAGCAATAATTTCAGTAATATAACACTAAAAACTATTCAAATAAAAGTTGACAGGATTTATTAAACATATTCAAATGTCAATTTGGATAAAAATATAATAACTTACTTTTTTTTTTTTTTTAACAGAAATGTTAGTGGTAATAAATCTATCAGTTCAAGGAAAAAATACTAAAATTAGGTAATTTTCATCTAAATTTATCTTTGAATAGGTTTAATTAATGAATATGTCAACTTTACATTTTGAACATCATTTTAGTTTTATATTACTAAGATTACCGATATAAACTGTTCTAAATGTAACACAAGTTACGATGGAATGACCCAGTACATTACAAACATTGATTGGATAAAGCAAACAATATCACTTAATTTTATTTTGAAACTCAGAGCTTTTTAAACATTAATTACAATGTTGACACATTTACTTCTGCAATGTTTACTAATACATGGATTATTTTAACATTAATAAATATTAAATACATTATTTTTATTACATGTGCAATTTAATAATTAATGATAAATGAATTTACAACCTTGATTATATCATGAATATATTATACATTTTAAATTATTTCAATGGTAGAAATAAAGAAAAAATATGTACATGTATGTATGTATATATACATTAGAGATGTACAAAATATTCGGTATCTATTCGGTATTTAGCCTATTCGGTCATGTTACTAAGTATTCGGTTAGACCAAATATGAAACTATTCGACCGAATCCAATATTTAATAAAGTCTTTTAATACACATTCTAAAAACTTTTCACAATTTCTACTTTTAACTGTCAATTTATTAATACGTATTTTTAAAAAATTAGAAACAAAATCATATTTAAATAATATAGAATGTTTTTACGTTATTTATTTGCTGTTTGTAAAGTTTAACTTAAGAAAATTAACCATGAGAAGGATTAAAATTATTTATTAGGATTCTCCTTAGGAATAAATGATGCGAGTGCAGATGCAAATTCCTAAATTCTATTTACTAAATAATCTGTTTCTTGCTTTTCCCAAAAGTCCTTAAACAAAAAAGGAAAACTTTTGAGATTAGTAATAGCTATCAAGGCAAACAATTTTTTGTTTATGAAACCATAATCATAATCAATTTATTGAATCATAAATGCATTGTATTTCATCTCATCCTAGGTCAAACTTATGCTTTCCTTTGTTGCATTAACAATAAATCAAATACCACAACTATATTTTCAACTCACATGCTTTGATTTCTGTAAAATATATGATATGATGGGAAGGATAGAAAATGCCACTATTCATAAGAAAAGAACTATGAGCTAAACATTCCTTTATTCAGAATTAAGTTGAAAGTATTTATACTTTACCGTATTTTCCGGGAATAACGCCGCACCGAGTATAACGCCGCCGCCGCACTTGGTTAAAAATAAAAAAAACTAGTTTAACGCCGCACCGGGTATAAGGCCGCACCGGGTATAACCCCACATTCATTATTAGAGCAGTGAAATAAAATTATTAACTGATATAAAGTAAAACATTTTGGTCTTAAATAAATAACTTATCTTTTTTTGTTGTACAATTATTTCAATGAAACCAGAACCCCATCCATTCGCTGCGCCACGATTCCCGTTAACTTTTAATAAGTTGATAACATTCAGCTTAAATTTTGCAGGGTAACTGCGGCACTTACAATTCACATCTGAAGACATATTTAAGATAAAACTTACCGCAAAATACCATTAATCCTTCCCCCAAACGTGACGAAAAATCATAAAATAATTAGAGGGGGGCACTTAGACGGGATTTTTCCGCGATCGTTTCACAAAATTTGCAGGAATGAATCATGATAAATTGAATGAATCGTGAATCTTTGGATGAATCATGAATTTTGATACTTGAAGCAATACTTGAAAAAATTTGCGTTTTTTTTAAATGTAAATTCTGTCGAAAAAACGCAGAAAAAAGAAGAAATTTTATTAAAAAAATCCAAAAAAGCATGAAATTAATTAAAAAATCTCGAAAAAACGCACATTTCTAAAGATTCAGGACTTATTCATTTCATCATGATTCATTCCTTTCTCAACCGTTCTTTTGACATAATTTGTACTTTTTTAGAGATTTTTTGATGTAATTCGAGTTTTTATTGTAATCTTTTGTCAAAATGTGGGTTTTTTGGCGATACTTCGGCGAAATTCATGATTTTTCGCGATCCTTTAAAGAAATTTGCGGTTATTTTTCATGATTGTTTGAAAGGGAGGGCGCTTTCTCGGGATTTTTTGAAAATTTCAAATTTTTTATAAAGTGGGGAGGGGGCGGATTAACGGAATTTTACGGTATATCAGTAAATTAAAATCAATTTTAAGCATCAGATTCTTTAACCTTAAAAATATAATTCCACATGCATGTGCATAATTAGAGCGAAAGCAACGAAAGTTTAGATTTGCCGATCTGTTTTCAAAAATTTTAAATTAATTAGTCCTATTTACAAGCCGCACCTAGTTATTGGCCGCACTTTTGTTAACAAAACAAAAAAATCTAGTTTAACGCCGCGGCGTTATTCCCGGAAATTACGGTATATTGAAAAAAAATCTGCCTTGAGTTATTTAAAAAGAACAAACATGAGACTGTACAGTTTTTCTTCAACTATTTTTTCATTATTTATCTTTGATTTCAAAATGTTTGTTTCAATTCGTAGAAGAAATGAAATTTAAAATTTTACTAATTGAAAAAGTTTCATAATTATGCTTCTTAAAAAAAGGCAGATTTTTTTCAATACTGAATGTTCTTATAAAAAGCTCTTGTTTATCAAAGTATAAGTTCCTCTTAAATATTATGTAAAATTGTTTTAAAAAGTAATATTTTAATGCCTTTACACTTTGAAATATAAAAAGTATTTGGAAAGCCGAATATTCGGTATTCGGCCGAATAGTTACTATTCGGCTGGCTGAATATTCAGTATTCGGCCTAACAATCATTATTCGGCTAGCCGAATATTTGGTATTCGGTTTAGCTGTTGGCCGAATATTCGGTATTTGGTCAAAATCACTATTCGGTTCATCCTTAATATATATATATATACAGCTTCATAGTTATCAAGCTGATATTAAATTATAACTTACAATTAAACATAAGCATTTTATTTTAAATAACAAAAGAACAAATAAACTAATAAAACATTAATAAGAATACAAATAAAACTTCATATTAAAAATAAATTGATGGCATAATGAACACATGATACATGTTTAATGTTACATAAATGTGATATTTTTATCATCATAATTAGCATTTAACCTTTCAGTTTGTCTGTATCTTTTTAGTCGACAAAATAATCAAGTAGTACCAAATACTATAAAAAAGAGATATTGTTACTTTAAAATAGTTATCTAATGAAATAATGCTTCACTAATCCCAAACAAAGAATGGCTTTTGCTAGTTTATATGCAATATAAAAAATAATTTAAAATATGGTACTTTTCTATTAACTGGGTACAGATGATAAATCAACAAATATTGTTCCTTTATCATCATTTGCATTCCATTATTTTAATTTTTAATATAAATAATTCACCCATTTCATTATAAAAAATATATTAAAATATACATGCCATCAAAATATTGTTTCTAATTTGTACCTTGTGTGTGTGTTGGGGGGGGGGGGGGAAGCTGTTTTTGGAAAAATTTGTACATGACTAACATAAAAGTACCAAAAATTCTCTGAAATTAAATGCAAATATTAAATAGCTTAACTAGTATGAGTAATAGTTAGTATAGAATGTTTTAAATTGAAAAAAAATATGAGAATGCTATCCATAATTGAAAGCCTTAAATAAAGTGCACTGTATTATATACTATTTATAAAGGTAATTTAGAAAAAAAAAGTGTTGTGGGAGAGAATACAACTATTTGCAATATGTTTTATTAATAAACATTTTCCATGCTGGCGAATTTCAAAACATGGCTTCCATTTATTTATTTGTTTTGTAATGAACTTTAAAGATTTCAGTAAATCAAAAATTTAGAAGAATCATTTCAAATTACAGCATTTTAGGACTGGAAAAATATTAATTCAAATTTTAGGAGTTATTGAATAGTAGGATCATTCCATTGTAACATATCTTATAACTAAGACAATTTACAGCAATAATTTCAGTAATATAACACCAAAAAATATTCAATGAATATTGACATGACAATTTTACATTTTGAATGTTACTTTAGTTTTATACTACTAAAATTAGTGAAATAAACTGTTCTAAATTGCCATGGAATGATCTGGTAAATTACAAACAATGTTAATCCAATAACAAACAATATCAAATAATTTTATTTCAAACTCTGAGCTCTCAAAATATTAATTATAATGTTGAAACATTTATAATCTTTATAATAATGCTTTTTAAAACATTTTGGATTATTTTAACATTAAAATATATTAAATCAAATATATTATTATGCATGCAATTTAATAATGATAAACAAATGAAATTACAACTTTGATAATATCATAGTCATAGATACATATTAGATAATTTCATTAGTAGTAATATTAATGAAAAATATATATATATATATATATGTATAGATTCATAATCATTAAGCTGATATTAAATAAGAAACCTTGGTATAAAATTAAAGATACTCAATCATAAATCATAATTATTGTATCAATAATTGACACAGCTTTTAACGATTTTTACAGATGATTTATTGTTTGCGAAAAGGGATTTTACATAAAATGATATTAATAAACAGAAAACAGTGTAGTTTTGATAAAAATTACTTACAAGCATCATACTTACAAATATTCCAGAAGATTCATATTTTAAAAGCAGTAAGATCAAAGTCATGACAGGCATTGGCATAATTGGTGAAAAACATCCCATTGAAAGCATTCTGTAATTTAAATAAAAAAATGGCTATAATATTCATTATAAACCAATAAAAACAACATAAACAATATAGTATGCATTTCAAAATCTCCCTTTTTTATGCAACAGAAAATCTATTAAAAAACTACATACTTACAGTCAGTCATACCAATTAACTTGATTGATAGATTACATGAACAGTAGTTCCTGATTGACTATCTGAGGACAAAACAACAAAACTAACACATTTCCAATTTCTTTCAGAATCTTACAGATGGTAGTTTTTTTTTTTTTTTTTTTTTTTTTTTTTTCATATATACAACTACACACCTGTGATCTTCTAAAAGCGACAAATTCGGTGGAAAATATGCATCCATAACAGCACCAACACATTCATCAGACACGCATCTCTATGCAATATTTACAAATTAGTTTTTCTGACTCTTCCTGAAAAAAACTTATATTAATTTATGAATTTTTACAACTTAAGACATTAGTTATTCTGAAAGGTGGAGCATACGAAAATTCAAGTTGTAGTTTTTACAGTTAATATACTACTACTGAATAGCATGTTTTAAAAATTTCAAAAAAAAAAAAAAATAAACATCTTAGAATTAAAAGAAAAAATAGGGGTGGTTTATTAATTAGTACTGAAAATTAAAAGCAAAAATTGTTTATTTACAAACAGGTTTGTTCATTTTAGCAAAAGTTAAATCTTATAATTGCAGTTTTATTCTATTTAAGCAGGGGCGGATGATAGGGAATAAGAAACTACATGCAATGTACAATTCAAATTCTTCGCAATATTTTAGAAAACATAAATAGTGTGGATTCACTTTAAAATTTAACACTGATGAATAACAATGCAAGTCACAAATTGAGTTTGTTATGATCAGTCAAATATATAACAGTAATAGAAAAACTGGAAAGTTAATAAAAAACTAATTCTATAGCTAAAAGTTTGTTGATAGTTTTAGGGTAAAGTTAAAAATTTCTGTTACTAGAAATGCATTAACTTCAAAGAAATATCTGAAAGAAATCGAAGTATTTATTCATAAAAAAAGGCATTTTTGTACACTATGATAAAATGACGGCCATATTATTTTAATCTATATTAAAATACTAGCAATTTGTTTTCTAAATTCATGTACTTGAAACCAGGTAATTATAAATAATTCAGAAATAAATAACGCAGTTAACGATTAAAAACAAATTAGTAACGTAGTATATAAGTACAAGAATATATAAATTAAAGTATTTAAGAATAAATAACTTTATAAAGAAAAGAGTTTGTTAATATAAAAAGTGAGATGACAAACAAATGAATTTTAGTAGCGTAATATGTGAATAAAAATAATAATTTACGATTGTATAGCTTTGTAAAATAAAGTTCTGCAGTTATGAAACAATGTAGTGAAAAATTAAAAATATCTGAAAAACTTTACGTACTTTTAATTTGTAAATTCCTAAAATTATAAGCTTCCGTCTGCTTCTTCAAATTCGCTCCAGCTTTTAAAATGGCGGAATAAACAACTATTGAAGAACGCTGATTGGTTGGGTCTAGTACTTTAAAGCCATGGTCTAGAGCACAGAGACCGTGCCTCAGAGACCTCGCAGACCCTCATAAACCAAGGACCGGGAGACCTCGCGGAGCTTGTAGACCTGATAATCCATAGTGTAAACACAGCTTGAGTGAGTGAGTTGACTTCGACTCTTCGATTCTTCGACTCCGAATGTCAAACTGAGCTGAAGTGAAAGTTCGACTCTTTTGAGTCGACTCGGTTAACTAACTAGGAGTCAATAGTTCGATTCCTTTGGAAGGAGTTGAGATTTAGAGTCGACTCTTCAACTCCTTGGCCAACTCTAATGATAGGTGACTGAGTTAAAAAAATTTTAAGCCTTTCACGTCCATGTTAGAATACGTTCTAGAATTTCTGTTTTCAGAGAATCTGAATTTACACTGATAAACTTCGCTTTATTTTAAAATAGAATGCCTGTTATTAAAACAAGTGTTTCTATTTTAATTTTCTGATATAAAATTTTGAATATCAGAATTCTATATAGAACAAAAAATAAGCGATGCTATGATGCCATTTGGACTCGCTGGGAGTGAAAGGGTTAAATGAGGTAAATCCCCATATAAATATCGAGTGCTGGAAGCGTTGATACATGCTTCGAGATAACTGAAAAATGGCATTCCCTCTTATCCTCATTCCGTAGAGAATCGAGGTTAAAATATCATTTAACATTTCTCCTCACATAGTTTAGCAATATATGAAGTTGTACCAATTACCTGCCTCACTCCTTACATCGATTTAGTTTATTTCGTCGAAAAATTATCGCATGCCAATAGTGTTATTGATTTCTTTAAATCAGTTCATGATTTTTTTAAATTATACTCAATAATTTAAAGAATACTAATAAAAACATATTAAGATGAAATTTTAACTTGCAGAACTGACAAATCTGATAACGATAAGTTATTTAACCAGAAAGTTCCAGGTGTAAACAGCGTATTATGATTTCAATATTATATTCAACACTATGATATGCATGAAGCCAGACTTTGAAGATTAAGCATCAAGCATGATAAATGTGGCAATATTCTATACGGTGGAGCGAAACAATTAATTTTTTACAATCAAAATCGGGTAAGTGGTAAAAGTTGGCTTTATACATCAACGGCGTGAAATTTTATTCCTGAAAGTAAAAAAAAAAATTGCTGAGTCTGCACTTTTGGTACAAGTGTTGAAATTTTGGATAAAATTTGCCATTTTTTTTCAAATAAAGAAAAGAACCCCTAAAAAGTTCTTATAGAAAACATTTTTATTTATAAGTGTTATTTTTACCTTTATTTTTAACTACTTAGAATATTTAAATTATAAAACAATATCTTAGGGTCAGCTTAATTGACCAAGCGAGAATCATTCTTAAATTTGATTTTGTTGCACAGTTTGCGTAGGTTTTTGAATAAATTTTCCAAAACTATTTTTTTTAATCAATAAGAGCATCAACTTTACTGGCAATCAATCCAACCACAATCAACTCGTAAGACCTTTCAACCATATTTACTTTCTTTTCAAGCCATAGAATTAGTGCGGCGTAACCGTTCGGAGTTTTCGGGGTTTTCTATGAACCTTGCGTAAATACGGGTTAGGTTCATATAGAAATTACCCCATGAAGGGCACCCCTCCAGGGCCTATATCCCTAGAGTAGATAATCGACCGACACAAAATAAAACAAACCAAAACCGTAGAATTAGTTGTAGATGCCATTTCTCGACCTCTTTGGTTGGAAGCTTTTTTAGACACTGTTTTAAGACACGATTTTTATTTATTTAGAAAATATAGACATATACATGCGAGCAAATTTTAATAAGTGAAAAGCATGTTTTAATTTATACTCGTTTATGTCACATTGATTAGTTAATGTTAGGCATATTATTAGTTTAAAATGCATGAATTAATAAATATTTCTGAAAATCCCATTTATATCTAGGATTGTACAATCTGCTACATCAACTTTTAAAAATTTAAAAACAAATTGGCGAATTGTGGTTTGGGATAAGGCAATTCAGAAATTATCCAATTAACTTTAAACATTTATTTCTTAAATGGAATTTCAAAGAGTTATTTTTTAAATTTTTACTTAATTGCAAATTTAGTATGAAACACAACAGTACAATTTTCGACAAAGAAAGATTAAATAAATAAGAGAAGAAATCGTAGTTTACGTTATTCCTTGAAAAAATCGAGAGCGCAATTCAAAAATTAAAACTCAATCACAAAAATAAATAAATAAATAAAGGGTAAATGCGCTGTCAATTGAAGGGAAATTTTTTTCAAAATTCCAAAATTGAAGGAAAAACAACGGAAGTTCGACGCTTGCTCACGACCACTAAAGGCGAATCCAGTTTGGCCTCGTTTAATTGGCGAAAAAAATTACGTCCATTTGCAAACACTCATTTTAAATATGAGTCGAATGCTTTTTGTTTCAGCTATCGACTTTCACGACTAGAAGGCAAATACGCGCAAAAACGTTACAGGAAGTCTGTGTATTTTCATTTTAAAAATCTCTAGTTATTTTTTCTGGTGTGAGAGTTAGAAAACTGTAGTTGCATTCTTTTGGCCATAATTTAAATAATAATAATTTAAGAAGTTATATAATTGTTTAATATGAAGTTTAATAGTTAATTTAAATAGTAATATAATAGCATAATTTAAATAAAATTATTATGTATATAACATAAATTAATGGTTTAAATAAATCACGTGAAAAGCGTGCTTATTTTTTTTTTATTTCATCATATTTATCATCTATTTTGACACGAGAAGTGAAATATTTTTTTTTTTACTAAATTTCTATTCATTTAAATTACTAGCCGCCTTTGGTGACAAGTTTGGTCTCACTTAAATTTATCCTAAGCTTTGCAATTTTTATTTTTAATCATAAATTTACTTGCTTGCGTACTTTCACTATATCTGCAGATTCAGATAGAGAAATCAGCAAATCTATGCGATCAAGGCAGCATTTAAGGTAAGAATTCAGTATTCAATTCTGGTTGGTGCGATTGGTGAAGAAATCCGAATTGGAGCCGAAAAACCGTTTTTCGTTTGTTAAATTAATGATAAAGTGTTTGCGTAGGTTTTTGAATAAATTTTCCAAAACTATTTTTTTTAATCAATAAGAGCATCAACTTTACTGGCAATCAATCCAACCACAATCAACTCGTAAGACCTTTCAACCATATTTACTTTCTTTTCAATTACTCTTTTAAATTAATCAACCAATCAGAAGCCCGTATTTTCTTCCCTATGCTAGCTTTGGTGGGATCGGCAAAAATGCTCGGTTAACTAACTAGGAGTCGATAGTTCGATTCCTTTGGAAGGAGTCGAGATTTAGAGTCGACTCTTCGACTCCTTGGCCAACTCTAATGATAGGTGACTGAGTTAAAAAATTTTAAGCCTTTCACGTCCATGTTAGAATACGTTCTAGAATTCTGTTTTCAGAGAATCTGAATTTACACTGATAAACTTCGCTTTATTTTAAAATAGAATGCCTGTTATTAAAACAAGTGTTTCTACTTTAATTTTCTGATATAAAATTTTGAATATCAGAATTCTATATAGAACAAAAAATAAGCGATGCTATCATGCCATTTGGACTCGCTGGGAGTGAAAGGGTTAAATGAGGTAAATCCCCATATAAAGATCGAGTGCTGGAAGCGTTGATACACGCTTCGAGATGGCTGAAAAATGGCATTCCCTCTTATCCTCATTCCGTAAAGAATCGAGGTTAAAATATCATTTAACATTTCTCCTCACATAGTTTAGCAATATATGAAGTTGTACCAATTACCTGCGTCACTTCTTACATCGATTTAGTTTATTTCGTCGAAAAATTATCGCATGCCAATAGTGTTATTGATTTCTTTAAATCAGTTCATGATTTTTTTAAATTATACTCAATAATTTAAAGAATACTAATAAAAACATATTAAGATGAAATTTTAACTTGCAGAACTGACAAATCTGATAACGATAAGTTATTTAACCAGAAAGTTCCAGGTGTAAACAGCGTATTATGATTTCAATATTATATTCAACACTATGATATGCATGAAGCCAGACATTGATGATTAAGCATCAAGCATGATAAATGTGGTAATATTCTATACGGTGGAGCGAAACAATTAATTTTTTACAATCAAAATCGGGTAAGTGGTAAAAGTTGGCTTTATACATCAAGGGCGTGAAATTTTATTCCTGAAAGTAAAAAAAAAATTGCTGAGTCTGCACTTTTGGTACAAGTGTCGAAATTTTGGATAAAATTTGCCATTTTTTTTCAAATAAAGAAAAGAACCCCTAAAAAGTTCTTATAGAAAACATTTTTATTTATAAGTGTTATTTTTACCTTTATTTTTAACTACTTAGAATATTTAAATTATAAAACAATATCTTAGGGTCAGCTTAATTGACCAAGCGAGAATCATTCTTAAATTTGATTTTGTTGCACAGTTTGCGTAGGTTTTTGAATAAATTTTCCAAAACTATTTTTTTAATCAATAAGAGCATCAACTTTACTGGCAATCAATCCAACCACAATCAACTCGTAAGACCTTTCAACCATATTTACTTTCTTTTCAAGCCGTAGAATTAGTGCGGCGTAACCGTTCGGAGTTTTCGTGGTTTTCTATGAACCTTGCGTAAATACGGGTTAGGTTCATATAGAAATTACCCCACGAAGGGCACCCCTCCAGGGCCTATATCCCTAGAGTAGATAATCGACCGACACAAAATAAAACAAACCAAAACCGTAGAATTAGTTGTAGATGCCATTTCTCGACCTCTTTGGTTGGAAGCTTTTTTAGACACTGTTTTAAGACACGATTTTTATTTATTTAGAAAATATAGACATATACATGCGAGAAATTTTAATAAGTGAAAAGCATGTTTTAATTTATACTCGTTTATGTCACATTGATTAGTTAATGTTAGGCATATTATTAGTTTAAAATGCATGAATTAATAAATACTTCTGAAAATCCCATTTATATCTAGGATTGTACAATCTGCTCCATCAACTTTTAAAAATTCAAAAACAAATTGGCGAATTGTGGTTTGGGATAAGGCAATTCAGAAATTATCCAATTAAATTTAAACATTTATTTCTTAAATGGAATTTCAAAGAATTATTTTTTAAATTTTTACTTAATTGCAAATTTAGTATGAAACACAATAGTACAATTTTCGACAAAGAAAGATTAAATAAATAAGAGAAGAAATCGTAGTTTACGTTATTCCTTGAAAAAATCGAGAGCGCAATTCAAAAATTAAAACTCAATCACAAAAATAAATAAATAAATAAATAAATAAATAAAGGGTAAATGCGCTATCAATTGAAGGGAAGTTTTTTTCAAAAAATTCCCCAACTGAAGGAAAAACAACGGAAGTTCGACGCTTGGTCACGACCACTAAAGGCGAATCCAGTTTAGCCTCGTTTGATTGGCCAAAAAAAATTACGCCCATTTGCAAACACCCATTTTAAATATATGTCGAGAGCTTTTTGTTTTAGCTATCGACTTTCACGACTGGAAACCACATACGCGTCAGAGTGTTACAGGATGTCTGTGTATTTTGTTTTAAAATATCTCTAGTTATTTTTTCTGGTGTGAGAGTTAGAAAACTGTAGTTGCATTCTTTTGGACCTAATTTAAATAATAATAATTTAAGAAGTTATATAATCGTTTAATATGAAGTTTAATAGTTAATTTAAATAGTAATATAATAGTATAATTTAAATAAAATTATTATGTATGTAACATAAATTAATGGTTTAAATAAATCACGTGAAAAGCGTGCTTATTTGTTTTTATTTCATCATATTTATCATCTATTTTGACACGAGAAGTGAAATATTTTTTTTTATTTACTAAATTCCTATTCATTTAAATTACTAGCCGCCTTTGGTGATAAGTTTGGTCTCTCTTAAATTTATTCTAAGCTTTGCAACTTTTATTTTTAATCATAAATTTACTTACTTGCGTACTTTCACTATATCTGCAGATTCAGATAGAGAAATCAACAAATCTATGCGATCAAGGCAGCATTTAAGGGAAGAATTCAGTATTCAGTTCTGGTTGGTGCGATTGGTGAAGAAATCCGAATTGGAGCCGAAAAACCGTTTTTCGTTTGTTAAATTAATGATAAAGTGTTTTGAAGGGTATACGAAACCCTTTTTGCGATCTGCGATCACAGTTAATCACGTGTTTAATATTAGAATTGTAAAAGAGAAAATAATAATGCTAAAAGAAACTACTTCAAAATTTCAACTATTTCATGTTACTGTGTTAATTTAATCTCTTGGAGACAAGCGACACGTACATGTGCCGCAAAATGGCTTAAGAATCCTTGTTTATCCGCACCAGTAAAATCTTGCCTTAAATTTGGCCTATTCAATCGGAGCATTTTCTCGGTTTGAAAAGGCACAAATTTCTGTCTTTAAAAATCCGTGACAAACCATTAAAAATTCTCTAAACGCTTCCGTTACGAAGGCATTAAACAATGCAATTAGAAACGGGAGGTTTATATGAATTTTACATGTACCGTAATTTCAGGTGTAAAAGCCGCGCATCAAACAATTCTTTTTGGACCCAGAAATCTTATTTATTGATTGAAGACAAATATTTACGGTGATCTAACTAGTTATATTTGTTTCTTAAAAAATTCTGGATCGAAAAAGAATTGTCTGATTTGCGGCTTATACACCCGAAATTGCGGCAATTATATCTATGCAAGAATAACAATAAGAGCAATGCGTAACAACACCCGGTATTAAGATAAAGAAATTTTATCAACGCATATTCAGTAACCCCAAATGCAAAATTTGAGCGGAACCATATGCGGAATGTTGTAGATTGTAGCCGACTTCAGAAGGTAGGTTATTCCTTCCCAGTCTCCTCTTTTCTTTTTCAGAAGGTGGAAACCTTCTGCATAGAAAGTTCTAAATGAACCAATCCTTTACATAGTGAGCTACTCTTCGAAAGAGCCGCTAGTTAATAATCGTAAATACCAAATAAAAACAGATGGGTTGCAACAATATACATTTTAAAATTTCAAAAACCTTTTATTGTCCTAAAGAGGGGAAAAAACCAAAAAGTGTTGTAATAACAAAAAATGAAATAAATTAGATTGATTTAGTAAATTAAATAGAAAATTTAAAACAAGAAAATAAAATTATTTTCTTTATGTTATAAAACTGTATATATATTTAAGATATTAATCAATTTCTTGATTAATTTTTCGCTGAAATTACGCCTGATATTTTTAGATACGTGAATATTCATACTTCTACTAAGCGTAATACCAACTCAGTGAAAAATGTCCAAGCCGGGAATCGAACCCGGAACCCTTGGAATAGCGCTTCAAATGCTCTACCATTTAAGCTACGAGGACGATGCCCAGCCAAGGCTGGGAAGTTCCGGGAATCCAAGAGTTCCGGGTTCGATTCCCGGCTTGGACAATTTTGACTGAATTGGTCTTACGCTTAGTAGAAGTATGAATATTCACGTAGTTATAAAACTATTTTAAAACAAATAACTACTTTATGAGTGCATTACTTTTATGTCTCTCACTTACGCGATAATTGCCATGTTTTCTATTGATCAGCTTATTGTTAGCATTACATTATTATTATTATTATTATTATTATTATTATTATTATTATTATTATTATTATTATTATTATTATTATTATTATTGTTGTTGTTGTTGTTGTTATTATTATTTCCATTGCAACACCAATTCTCCCTCCTTTAAATTTTAAAAACTAGAAAGCTAATCTGAAATTGTTATTAATATATATATTTTTGGGCAACTCAGATAGGTGCTCTTTCCATGTTTATTTTTTTCTTAATAATTCTCCATTATTCTTAGATGCCAATATATATTTAATTATGATACATTTACTCAAGATTTTAAATTTGGATTATTTTCATTTGGCATTAAATTTTTTATACTTAAACATTATTTCCATTTCTTTTCGTCTCTTTATTTTGCCATTTTTAAAAATTATCTTAATTTTGGAAAAATATGTTAGCAAAATATTGTATTATATTGTTCATAATTTCTTCATTTATTTAATTTTTTTTTAAATTTCATTAAAAAATTACAGATACCTGATATATATATCTGTGGCTCCCGGTTATAACGAGGTAAGGCACATTTTTGATAAAATTGAGATAATTTGGGAAATTGTAGCTTTAAAAGAGTACTTTCATCTGCCATAGTACTGAAAAATGAAAATCGAATACTTCCCGTCTTAGGACGACTATAAAATTTCATTTAAAAATTGAAAAAACAGTAATAATTGGGTAAGTGCATAAAATAACGGTAATAACCAGATAAAATTTCTATTTATTTTTTAAATCGTCGATAATTATGAAAATAACATAAAAATGGCTTGTATAACTTACATATTTCTCTAAATAATTAAATTAATGTGAATAAACTATAAAAATTACATATCTGTGGCGGAAAATTGCAACCAGCTAGTGGATTACATTTATTAAAAACTAGTTGCCAATCCCAAAACTTTCTTCTATTTCATACGTACATTTTAATATTTCAGAAAATAGTTGCATATGTTAATGCTTTAATAATTTTTATTCAATATTATACCAATTTTTATTTTCATCTTAAATTCTGCTTCAGTCAATTAATCGGAGTAAACACTAGTTTCCGTCTCTGCACGATCTGATGTACAATACACTGATAGGCAGATTTTTTCAAATTCAAGGCGGACTTACTTGCCATACCCAAAAATAATCATATACAAAAATTTATAGTTCAGAATTATGCATAACGTCACACATTTTTTATGGTAAAATAATTAAAATGGCGCAGACATCGTGATTATAACGTTCCCATCCCGCGGATTTTTTAAAATTCAGACAGAACTAACTAGCCATGGCCATACACTTTCACAAAGAATTTGGTTCAGTTCTACGCATAACTTCTTACATTTTTAGGTGGTACAATATTGAAAATGGCACAGAAATTGCCATTACAGCGCCCCCTTCTGGTGGATTTTTTTCAAATTCATGGAGGTTAACTAACCATAGTCATACACTTACACAAAAAATTTGGTTCAAATCTATGCTTAACTTCATGCATTTTAGTCGATACAACTTTGAAAACGACACAAAAATCGCTATTGCAGCGCCTCCTTCCGGCGGAATACTTCAAAAATGGAGGAGGACTTGCTTGCCACAGCCAAAAACATTCACAAAAAATTTGGTTAGTCTACGCATAACTTCATACATTTTTTGATGATAGAATGACGACATCCGGACACACAGATAAGAAAGTAATAAATGTAAAACGGTAATAACCATATATGAGTTACATTTTTAATTGGTTCTCAATTAATAAAAACCATTTTTATGTAACGATTTTGGCAAAAAAGAGGTACTTACATCATAATTGAATCACTAATGAAAATTATTAAGATCTAATTTATTTTATAAAAATAATTAGAACTTAATAATTTCCACTAGATTCAATTAGGATGTAAGTACCTCTTTTTATGCCAAAATAGTTATATACAAATGGTTTTTATTAATTGAGAAAATAATAAAATTATATAAAAATAAAATTTTATAAAAATAATGATAAAAAGACATTTTTGAAAACTTTAAACGTTAATTACACAAAATATTAAAAATGTGCCTTACCTAATCATTACCGGAAGCCACAGGTATATACATATATATTCAAATATAATTTAATAATAATACAATTTTATTATTTATCTCACATTGTACTACATATTAATAAAATTACATTAATTTTAAATTGAACGTTTTCTTAAGCAGATTTTTTTAGTTCAAACTAGATTAACCCTCTAATCCGACGGGCCTCATATATTTGCCTTGTAAAACAAAAAAAAAAAAAAAAAAAAAAAAAAAAAAAAAAAAAAAATCTATTTGTTTACAGAGTGGAGAGATAATAGCTAGCATGCAACACAGTAATAAAATTATTTTATATTAGGTTCTCCTTTATCAGATATTTTTCCTGACTAATAAAAGATAATGAAAATTAATTTTAAATAGTAATAAAATAATAAAGACAGTATAATAAATTCGAAATTAAAACTGCTTGTAAAACATGTGACTTTAATTGCTTATTCTATCAAAATTAAAATCACACAATGGTTATGATGCAGTGAAAGATAGATGCAAAATAATTTTATTGCAATGTTAAGTTCTCTGTAGGGTTTTAAAATAAAAAAATCGACAACATATTAAACGACAAAAAAAAAAAAAAAAAAAAAAAAAAAAAAAAAAAAAAAAAAAAAAATCGGCAACATTTATTTATTGTCAAATAGAATGATTGAAAAGGATAGCTATTAAACGAAAAATATTATCCTAAAATAATCTGCAATTAACCAGACATGCCAACCTCCAGCTTTTTAAAAATGAAACAATTATAGTTCTAACCAGAAATTTATTGATTCAACGAAATTAAATAAATTTCAAATGACCCCCTGAGTTAATGCTAGACACTTCTAATTAAATAAATTTTCTGGTTCAAAGTACGTTTTCATGATTTAAAAAAAGCCGGAGGTTGGCAACTCTGAATTAACCTTTTTTTTCACTTTTCTTGTTCACAAACATTATTAATAACAATTATTGTATATAAATGTATCATTTGTCACATAAAGCATCCGTGTTTTAGAATTAAACTTTTATTAAGCTTGAAGAATATATCTATTCCAGTGAAAATAAATAATAACATTAATGCTATCTTTTTATCTAATTTAGAAATATGCATTTATTGTTTCTTACCATAATGGAAAATACAGCTTGTTAATTCAATCGGTAATTTCTAATTATAAAAAAGCGATTAAGACAGAAAAAAAAGAAAATGTTCCACAGTGCAGTCTAAATGTTTGATTCATCCGAATAGTAATTTAGGATCAACTAGAATTGGCAACTTAGCGTTAATAAATTAAATCCAAATAACAGGACAAATTCGCAAAGGAATTCATCCTGTAGTGCAACGTCTCAGTATCGCATATCTTTTGCCGAATGAGTTTTACAATATGTCTACGGACATTTCGCTTTATCTTAAATCTACATTCTGTGGTCAGGGGAGCGCCGGCAAGGTACTACTGCAGAATTCCAGAAACGGTGTATTTCGAACGTCTCTACCTACACTTGTATACCTAGGATCGTAGTAAGTTATAGTCGGCTCTCGTTAATTCGAACTCATCGGGACCACAAGAAACGTTCGAATTATCCGAAGTTCGAATTATAGAAAGTATAAAATGAAAACATGCTTAATATGGTACTATTACAAAGGAATTAAGTGTTTTTTAAATATATTTTGTCTGTTATCATTAGAATATGACTTAATAATAAATTAGAATGTGTAAATACATAAACTAATTACATGATTAGAGTTCGGAACAATTTTCACAAAAATCAAAGAAAGTTATTCAAATGATCTGAAATCAGCGAGAAAGAAAAGATAAATGAAAAATCGGAATTCTCGGTAGTTCGAATTAAACGAAGTCAAGAGAAAATGCGATCGAATTAATGAAAGTTTGTAACGTTATTCTGCCATTGAAAATTTTGGGACTTCATGTTTAGTTCGAATTAAGCGAATATTCGAATTATCCGATTTCGAATTAACGAGAGTCGACTGTATTAAGAGAGTATTGATTTTGGAACATACAACTGCTGTTGCAATTGTTACATGGCAAATTCTGCAAATTTGATTGTAAATTTTGGGTGCTTGTTTACTTCAGTTAAATAGTTCTAGTTATATTTTGCGGTGTGAGTTTAAATTTTTTTGTTAAAATTCATCTTCCCATATTCAATTAAATCATTCTTAAAAAACATGCATTACCTAAAGCCACTGGTGACTATTGAACTAAATAAGCATTTATAATTAATCATTTTGGATGTGGACAGAATGTAATAATTTCACTTTTTAATGATGTTCGAAAAAAAGGAGCCAAAAAATTGTGTTTTTCTGTTGAAGTAAATTAAAATGTTTCAAATTCTAATTTTAATATTATTATCAAGATGGAGAAAGTAAAAAAAAAAGAATTTGCATTTTAAAAACACAATAAGATTGGAAGTACCATTAAGCATTAAGAGAAACAATAATAAAATATGAAATCGCACCTTAATAGTATTCAATTGTATGATTTCATTCTTTTATAAAGTTATGTTGTCACGTTAAAATAACTTTATAACCTAATTTCCTGCTTATAATCCGCGGATCAAACAATTCTTTTTCGACCCAGAAATTTTATTTTGTAAATGAAGGCAAATATTTACGGCGATCTGAAACGTTATATTTTATTTAATAAAATTTCTGGGTCGAAAAATGATTGTTTGATCCGCGGATTATACGCAGGAAATTAGGGTACTTAGAAATTTCACTTCTTTAATTAATCATTAAAATTCGTGTCCCTGCAAGCTAAGATACTCACGACCTAATGGTATACCTATGGTGAGGTTATATTTTAATATTTCGTGCGCATTTCAACTTTATTTATTTATTTATTCTATTTTAATAATATTATTATTATTATTAGTTGAGGTCTTTATCGACATCAGTCTTTTTTTTACTTTTCCGATTTTGATAACAGATTTTTTTTTTTAGAATGACACTTTCATTTTCGGATTCGGTTTCGAAAGTGAAAAAGTAAAAAAGGAAAATATTTATACCAGAATTCTGGCATTGTAACATTTCGAAGTCATTTTGAAGGTTTCATGTACTGGAACACTGAAACGCAAAGAATTAAAGGACTTGATACTTAAGGAAAGACAAGTAAAATCTTTTGAAAAAAATACTTTTTTTTCATTTGATTATGGATTAAAAAATGCTTTGACATTCCCTGTATCCATTGATATACCCATTTTCTTTTTTTAATATGAGAAATAATTGTAAAAATTCAAGTGAAGACAGACTGGTACGACACGCCCACTCACATTAAGGGAAGACAGACAGATTAATACCACGCCCCCTCTATTATTATTTTCGCTCCAACATCTTATACTCATTTATTGTATATAACTCCATTTATCCAAGCGTTTATATGTACTTTAATTCTTGCGTTTGAGAAAACTATGCACGAACTTCACACAAGTTAGAAGTATCTCGGTTATTTAGTTTTCTAAAAAAATGTACTTCTCAGCTAAAAACTTTATTAACTCCTAAAGTACTCGAGCGATTTCAATAAAAATATTTTTCGTGGTAGAGTATAAATATAAGAAAATATGTGGCAGAAAGTTAAGAAAATAATAATTAGCTTCAGGAAAAAAAATTTCTCAAAACAGAATATTCCTGAATATTTGCTATTGTTTTTTTTTTTTTTTTTGAAAGAAAAACTTTTTGCAACAAGTCTTGAGTAATATAGATTTCAAATGTCATAAAAATTGGTCGGGTAGTTTCCGAGGAAATGGATCTTAAAGCTCTCATATTTCCCATAGGATTGCATCCTTCATTTAAGAACTAAAATATATATAAAAGGAGGGGAAAAAAAGGTTGTAGTGGTCGACTGAAACATAGTAAATGTAACACAAATAAATATTTTAATTTTAGTAGAATTTTTACATCAACTATTTATTTTACATTAAGATTTTTAAATTATTTATTCACAATAGTTCTTATTTGCACATTTAATATATACTCATGAAAACAATTACTAAAAAATTATTACAATTACAATTACAATTATTACAATTACAATTACAATTATTACAATAGAATTACAAAAAAAAATATGACAACTAAAAAAATGATGTAGTCCGTTTTCTAATTACATCCCGTGTGCAATTTTATGATTAAGCATAGTGAGTGGTCTCATTTTGTTCCTTATGTCTTGTAGACTAAGAAAAGCGATGGTGGACATCTGGGACCCGTGACTGGGGAGGGGGATGGGGAGGGGAAGGGTTGAAAAATAGAAGGGGAAAAAATTCCATTTCATAAATAATAAAGAAACTTATCAATAAAGTTTAATGTTTAAAACATTTATAGATTAGGAAAAATATTTGTGGACATCCAGGACCCGCGATTGGGGAGGGAGAGGGGGAGGGGAAGGGTTGAAAAGTGCAAGGGAAAAAAATTCCATTTCATAAAATATAAAGACAATTATGTATAAATATTAATGTTTAAAACATGTATAGATTAGGAAAAACATTTGTAGACATCCAGGAGCCGCGACTGGGGAGGGGGATGGGGATGGGGAGGGGTGGGGGAGGGGAAGAGTTGCAAAGTGCAAGGGAAAAAATCCCATTTCATAAAAAATAAAGAAAATTATGTATAAATATTAATGTTTAAAACATTTATAGATTAGGAAAAACATTTGTGGACATGCGGGACCCGCAACTGGGGAGGGGGAGGGAGAGGGGAAGGGTTGAAAAGTGCGAGGACAAAAAATCCATTTCATAAAAAATAAAGAAATTTATGCATAAATATTAATGTTTAAAACATTTATAGATTAGTAAAAACTTTTGTGAACATCCAGGACACGCGACTGGGGAGGGGAAGGGGAAGGGCTGAAAATTGCGAGGGAGAAAAATTCCATTTGATAAAAAATAAAGAAAATTATCAATAAATATTAATGTTTAAAGCATTTATAGATTAGGAAAAAAATTTGTGGTCATCCAGGAGCCGCGACTGGGGAGGGGGAGGGGAAGGGGAGGGGAAGAGTTGCAAAGTGCATGGGAAAAAAATTCCATTTCATAAAAAATAAAGAAAATTATGTATAAATATTAATGTTTAAAACCCGTATAGATTAGGAAAACCATTTGTGGACATCCGGGACCCGCGAGTGGAGAGGGGAGAGGGAGGGGAAGGGTTGAAAAGTGCAAGGGAAAAAAATAAGCAATAAAGGTAATTGAAAAGGAACTGAGTGAGGATAAATACTAAATGATACAAATTTTGTAACGCTAAATATTATTTGTTATCTTTGTATTGTTATTCTATATTATACATCATATACCTAAATAGTAAAAACTTTCAAATTTTAAACTGCAAGTTTAACTTCAGAACAAAGTAGGATCATCGGTATCACTCTCATCATAATTTACTTCATCAAAACCTCCAACATTATCACATTTATCAGTCTCACCCGAGCATGAACACATTTCAGTTACAAGGTAATCCATTTTGTGAACATTTACAGGATGCTACACATCTTGACTTGACACACGAACAACGCACCGATTAAACCAGTTCTTGAGGAGCACATGGCATGTTACACATGACGGGTAGGTATTATTTTTCTTTTATTATCCAACCAAAATCAGTTGGGGGTGGAATATTAGTTTTTAAAATGTGTGCTCTTTGCCATATTATTGCTTGGTAATGAACTCTTCTTATGACTGGGTAAAGGGCGGCTTGAGTTGGAGGCATATTTGTTCCTTCAGCTTGTTTTTTTGTAAATAACCACCATCTTAGCTCACTCAATGTTTTAATGCTTAATTTTGGCATGTATACTGAACATATGTATTCTTCAAGTGCAATATATGTTTCACTCTCAAGGATATCTGTTTGACCTTATGCGGCAAGTCCTTTCAGAATTCTGTCGTCATCATTTATGAAGCTCTTCCAAAAACTGGTTTTTGATTTACCACTGAATGAACCAGTGGTGTCAGATCCAGAAAGAGAATGCAGTCCCACTAAAGCTTCAGATCTTTTTCCTTGCCCTTTTCAAACTTTTCCCCTTCCCTCCCCCTCCCCCTAGCCTAGTTGCGGATCTTGGATGCCCGCTATTGTTTTTCTTATTCTATAAAATATTTAAATACTAATATATATATATATATATATATATACATATTTAATTAAAACTGATATATTAAATCAAATTGCACACCATATATAATTTACTTAAAAAATATATAAACTATAAAAATAGTCTTAAAAGCAAAAACTCACGAACATCTATACCGCCAAACAAAATTGAAAAACCACTATGTGAACTATAACTAATCCTGAAAATATAAACTGATCCAACAAAATAACAACTCATAAATAACTTAAACAAGAAACTGGAAAAATAACAAACAAGGAGACGGCGGCATGGCTAATAACATGCACTGCTGGGCTTAATCTGATTTGACGCATGCAACATCCCCCATGCCCGTCACAACCATAAATGAATTTTAACTAAAAGCAAACCAAACTAAAACTAAAGTATCGACCAGCAATAACCTTCAAATGACCCACAAACTAAATCTTTAAACATGTCAAACTATCAAATCCATTCAATAATGATTTCAGTTCATTTCGACGACAACTACCCGTAACAAAATCATTCATAATATTTTTCATAAAGTTCCGAGGGTAACCTTGTTCAGAACCCAGTCTGTATCACTCCACAATATCATTAATCACATCTCCTATTTCTGAACTCAGCCTATATATATATATATATATATATATATATATATATATATATATATATATATATATATCTAATTAAATGGCATTTTTTCTTGCCTCTTTCAACACTTCCCACTCCCCTTCCCTCCCCTCTTCTTCCCTTACCTCCGTCTTCCTAGTCACAAGTCCCGAGTATCCTTCAATGCCATTCTCATTCTATAAATGTTTTAAACTTTGATATTTATGCATAATTTTTTTAAACAGAATTTTTTTTATTGCCCCTTTCAAATTCCTCTCCTCCCCCCTCCTCCTCCCCAGTCAAGAGTCCGGGATGTCCACAAATGTTTCTTCCTAATTTTTAAATGTTTTAAACATTCATATTTATACATAATTTTGTTTATTTTTTATGAAATGGAATTTTTGTCTCTTGCAATTTTTAACCCTTCCCCTCCCCCTCTCCCGTCGCGGGTCCTGGATGTCCACAAATGTTTTTCCTAATCTATAAATGTTTTAAATATTAATATTTATGTATAATTTTCTTTATTTTTTATGAAATAGAATTTTTTCACTTGCACTTTGCAACTCTTTCTCTCCCCCAGCCCTCCCCCTCCCCTCCTCCTCCCCAGTCGCGGCTCCTGGATGTCCACAAATATTTTTCCTAATCTATAAATGTTTTAAACATTAATATTTTTGCATAATTTTCTTTATTTTTTATGAAATGGAATTTTTTTGCCTTGCTCTTTTCAACCCCTCCCCTTCCCCTCCCCCTCCCCAGTAGCGGATCCCGGATGTCCACAAATGTTTTTCCTAATCTATAAATTTTTTAAATATTAATATTTATAGATAATTTTCTTTATTTTTTATGAAATGGAATTTTTTTCTCTTGCACTTTTCAACCCTTCCCCTCCCCCTCCCCCTCCCCAGTCGCGGGTCCCAGATGTCCACCATCGCTTTTCTTAGTCTACAATACATAAGGAACAAAATTAGACCACTCACGATACTTAATCATAAAATTGCACACGGACCTATGAAAAGCTGTAATTAGAAAACGGACTAATGGGCGATTTTATAAATTTAAAGAAAGATGGATGGCTGCAAAAAGTATCTTTGTACTTGATTTTTTTTTCAAAGTAATAAAAAATATTTTAACCAGTTGACTGAGAATAATTAAAAACTAAATGGAAATTCATGATTAGGAGAGAAGTATTAAATTTGTTCGTCATTTGATGGCTACATTTTCTTCTGATGTGAATCCGTGTGAAAAACAATACAACCAAGTGATTTCTATTAAAAAAACTTTTACAATCTGTTGTAACAACTGGTTCAGAAAAATTGCAATCCATATTGGAGGATATAGACCTAAACTATACCTCTCTTTTTGACAGGAGGGGGTTAAAAATGTTATGGATCGGTGAAAAACATGTTACAAATTACGGAAATTGGTTACAATATGATGTCAACGCTTTTATAAAAAGGTGTCAGCACTATAGAAAAAAAATTCTCTGGGCGTGTTTATATCATAAATGGTTGTACATAATGTAGGTACTGTTTTCTAATTCAAGTATCTATGTACATAGTTTTCTAAATTTAAAAAAGAAAAAGAAAAAAAACGAGTGCTGCTTGTGGGCGGAATCAAAGAATGTAGGTTAAAAGAGTGGATGGCTCTTTAACTAACCGAAACAGTCCAAACTACTTGTATTCAGAAGATAAATCCATTCATATGCTTGTTTCATTGAATCCGAAATTTTTTCATTAATTAATTAATTTATTATTTTAACTATTTTAATAAACATAAGCAAACAGCCCCCGCGAGAATTCTAGACGACATTTCTTTGATAGTTCGTCTTGAAATTTCATGATTGCGACAGGATTTTCTGATATGATCTGTTGTTATGAAACTTTTTCTGTATTACAGTAAATGAATACGTACAATACAAAAATCTTCAGAGATATAGGACTCGGTAAAATAATAAATTTCATATTTCATATCCCTCCAATGTAACATAACAACAAACAGATAGATTTAATCTTCTGTACTTAGTGTACTTTATGACTTTTGACCTAACTCCCAGTAAAGGGGTTTTGACTCCCTCCACGAAATTTAGGGGTGCGAAGGAAGCGCATTGCTTTCGCGTAGACAGCGGTGAGAACAGCTACACCATTAGTCCACGCGTGAAAGCGCACCAAGTGGGCCTCATTTTATCTCTTGTTGCTGTATGCGAGTGTTTAGCAGTTACACTCACTGTCGGTGATTTACGCCTATGAAAGTTTACTTTATTACTTACCCATCATACGTAGTATAGGGTAAGTCTTGCAATCGTTTTGAACATCGAAAAAATTTTTTTTGACAGATTTACACGTTTTAGATAGTGGAGATTCCGAAAAACATATTTTTAGAAAAAAAATTTTGCCGTCCGTCTGTCTGTCTGTCTGTAAACGCTCTATCTCCCGAACAAATTGAGATAGAGACTTGAAATTTTGTATGTAGTTAGTATGTAAGAATGGGACGAACCCTATTTAATATCAGCAACCTCGATTATCCGGAACTATTTTTTTCGGACTCTCGAAAATTTCGTTCTGATGAAAGGTATATAAAAATTTTCGAATTTTTTTTGTTCTAAGGAATGGACGTAAAAGGCAATAAAATAACACACATTTTGCATATAGAACGAAGTCGATCGGATTATGAGTTGCCGAGATATTTGTAATCTTGTTTTCCACATTCTTCGATTTTTCGTGACCCTGTATTTCATTCAAATTTCAATTCAGAAGTATATTTTAATTGGAAATGAGACGCTTAATCCGACGCAGTTAATTGTTAGTTAATAGAATTACTATTTTTGGAGTTATAAGGATGTTTCTTTTACGCAGTTCGGTACTACTTGAGTAGTTTGGCGTTTTATATAATTTGTCGAAATTGGTACATCAGCAGTTCTTTAATAAAGCATTACTATGTATATTAACAATATTTACATTTTGTTTATGAATTGCAATGCATTGTATAAATAGTTTCACATGTTTTATTTTCATATACCTATCCATGATGGGTAAGTATTACGGTGGCCCCCAACGACTAGTTTTCTTCTACAGTTATATATCCCGAATCCGACTGACGCGGATCCGTGGACATGAATCTTAATTGTGACATAGGAATTATTCAAAAATTTCGTTTACTTTGACTATAACATAATTCTTTTAAATGTTTCTGACTCGAGAAAGTTTTTTCGAAAGTTTCAAATAGTGTTCGGATTTATGTGTATACCTGGATAAACGCTGGAAACATCAGATTTTTCCCAGATGTGGCTATCTATCTGAAAAAATCCCCCCCTTAAAAATAATGATATTTTCTGATGTTTTAATAAAGATGTTTCTATGAATTTTTTAAAAACTGATTTTCTCAAAAACTACTTCTCCGAATATATGCTATTAATGGTCATATAGACAAAAAGCATGCATGACTGAGAATCTTTGTATAATTTTATACTTATAAGAACTACATGAAATAGATATGAAGAAATTTACAAAAATAAAAATCATATCTTATGGTTATGCAGATATTACCATTTTCCTGTAAAAATTTCCTCATATATACACATACATTATATATCAATGTCGAAAATTTGCATTGTGTATAAATATGAACATTTACACACACACACACACACACACACACATATATATATATATATATATATATATATATATATATATATATAAATTTGCTGTTGTTATTTTATTTAAGAATGTGTTATTTTCAAATTAATAGTTGGATTGCTTAAAACTTTTTTTAAATTTAAAATTATCTGTCTTGTTGAAATAATAATAATAAATAATAATAATAATGAAAAAATCTCTTATTATCTTCTTCATTTTGTCAGAAAAGGTATTCAGGTTTAAAAAAATTGTAATTTAACAAATTACAACGCCTATTTGGAAAATGATACTTCAAAAGACTCAAACTTTAAATAATTATAAATAATTTCCATATTTAAATTAATAATAATAATAAACATCATTTTTGGATGATTATAACGAGTCCCATATTACTTACTTACGCCGTCCGTTAAACATTAATATTCCTAGACCAACGATAAAAAACAGTAAAGATATATGCAACTTTAACTGTTTAAAATGTGCATTTTTATTGGATGGAGTTAATCAGACTGACTTCTGAACTACGTACAACATGGATTAAACATTAACATTCCTGGACCCATCACGAACAAATTTTAAATGAATTTCAGTTTTACAATTTTGGAAAACTGCCAATTTTTCAACTTCTTCAGATCGCACATTTAAAATTTTTACACCGTTGCGTAGAGAAAAAAAAAACGTTCTTTTTAATGAAATTTGTTTCAAATTTTTACCACAATTTGTTCTTAAATTATTAATTTTTTAAGAGCTTTTTATTACTCTTTTTGTCATTGTGGCAACAAAAGAATTCCGTTTTTGGACATTAAACTTGGAGTCAGAAAACGAATAAAATCAAATAAGTCGCGGAATACAACCAATAAAAAGATTCAGATATATTTTAGCTTTTCCAATTCTCTACCGAGAACAATAACTATTTTTTCCGAATAGTTGAAAAAAAAAGAAAAAAATGTATTAATTAAACATGGGAATAAAAAATAATAATATGCTAGAAAATAGGAATTCTGCTTTTTCAGAATTGTGTGTAACCTTCAAAGAAAAATAGTTTATGTATATAAATATATAGCTAGTACGAAACTTATTTCAGTTTTAAAAAATTTACCACTCAACTGATATTTTCTTTTACGTTGAATAGATTGAAAATATGGGATAAACAACACTTATTTTAAGTTAAAATATTTGTAACAGTTAGTCTAAAGATTTCTGCCATTAATGCTAATTTGTAACACTTAGTCTAAAGATTTCTGCCATTAATGCTAATGGCATTCCCGAACTTATCGTACTTTTAAAACGCAATTTTTTCTCCTCTGTTTCTTCAATCATGATAGTAATACTTAGCACTTTGAAATATTTAAATTTTCTTCAACAGGAAGATATACATTTTTAGCTACTCTTTTTCAAACATCATTAGAAGCAGAATGTATTAAAACCTTTTAGCATCTAAAATGATTAGTTTAAGAATACTTCTTAATTTTATTGTTGAGCAGAGACTTGAAGTAGTGTTTCTGAAGCTTTAATATTTGAAATTGTTCGCGTATGAATGCAGCTACATCTTTTTTACACTCACACCGTAAAATGTAACAGAAATTTTTTTACTAAATTAAATTGCGATTTTGTTCGCTTGTAAGTCTTTTAATAATCCGTATTTAATGTAGTCGACTGCGAAAGTAGTCGAAAATGTTTCAATTAGACAAGCGTCTGGGGGAGAAAACGACTTCTAATGGTTGACCTTAGAAATCATTCTCCTTCCCTTTCAGCTGTGAAGAAAGGGGAAAATCAGTGCTTTATTCCCTCAATCTAATGTAGCCTTTTCTCTTGCGTTTGTTATTCGAATTTGGGAATAATTAAACTTTTAAATAAACAACGACAAATGTTGAATTTTATAATTTGAATAAAGAAAACTCTGAATTTGCATAAAATAAAAATGTTTTCAGTGGGAAATAAAATCTTTACAAATTAAAAGAATTATACATCTGTTACCTAAAAATTATTTGGTAAATAACTTTGAAAAAAAAAATTGTAGCTTCAAAGGATTTTATTTACATGTCATTTCCTTGTATATAACATGTACACCTTAATTTTTAACACAGTTGAGTACTGCTAATATGCAGGCCTGCAGTTTGAATTGTATAAATAAATGCAAAAATTAATTTCTCAGTGGCGACAAATTTTAAAGTTTTTTCGTCTAATTTTAATCATGTTACACATGTACCATTCAGAAATTAAATTTGCTTTTTTATTTTAAAATAATGATACGGATAAATATATAACTATTTCATTTATTTTATAAATTCAAGAGGGTACATTAAAAGTATATATATATTTGCTCTTAATATAAACATTTTTATGGTTATTAGATTTGTTAATTAAACAATACCATTCAAAATAATTTCAATTGCAACAAACCAAGTAATTAATTTCATAATCTATATAAACAAGTACAAAAGTTAATAAATTCACATTTAAAACTTAATTTCTAAATTCAATTACATTTCTAAAAACAAAATTTATTTTTTTAGCAGCTACTTATAAAAAACTGAAAGATGCTATAATTTTTTTTTTTTTTTTTTTTTTGCTTTAATACAAAAAACTATATGACATATTTAAAAAATACAAAATAAAATAAAATAAAATAAATAACTTATATTTTATTATTATTACATTATAATAAGTTTTTTTGAAACAGACATACAAAATGAATAGATTTATCAATTTTGCAATATTTTTCTGAATAATATATTTATTTGATTATAAATCTAAATCATATTCATTTATAACTATATTCGAAAGCTATCTGTGTCTGTTCATGAAACATACTGATTCTTTTTTCCTCTCAAAGGACTTATCTGCCTTCAAAAATTTTCAACGTTAATCTTTGATATGAGCTGTATCGGCTCAAATGAGTTAAATACTCTTTATTTATAGTTTTGAACTTCAATTTTTATTACTATCAGTCTCAACTGACTCTAAACGTGAAAGTAAATTATAAATAAAGGCACGTGTGTAAGACTAAACTTTGAAGGCCCTTTTCACATGCTCATAATAGCTGAACACTTAACGGTAATATTTTTCTTTTTTTTTTTAGTTTGAAACCACAGAAATGTTCGGAATTCCCTTTAAGAAACTTCTTGTATGACAGATAATCATTTATAAAAATCATTATAAAATATAAAATAAATCGATATATGTACATCGAAAACCTTTTTTTTTAATTAGACGAAAATTCTATAATTAGATAATCGTTTTATGTCGCTTAGGAATTAATTACATTTTATTTTATATGAAAATAAAAAGTATAGTTCTGAGATATTCATACATATTATAATTAAATAATTATGAATATTTATATATGCATTAATTAATTATGTTATCTCATATCTCTTTCAGAAAACTACTTAACCCTTTTAGTGCCAAGGAACGCCGTCGCGCTGCTCTCGCTAATTGTGAAAAATGCCAGCGTCACGTTGGCACTCCTTTTGACAGTTCACTTTTGGCACGCGGAGTGTTTGATAAAATGCTATTTAAATTCGTCCGTGCTACCGTGTTCGTATTTTTATTCATTATATTGCATTCAAACTACATTCGATCGCATATTTTTTATATAAACATCGTGATTATTATTTTTGTTAATATTTCTAGTTTTGATTTCAAAATGTCGGACACAAGTGAATTTTCAGATACAGCACGTCGGCAGAGCAGAGCGACTGCACTCCTTGCCACTAAAAAGGTTGAGAATACATTAAAAATGCATTATAAAATATTCAAAGTGAATTTCCTTAACTAAAAATTGTAGCATAGACATATAAGGGAAAAAAAGAGGCGGGAGGGATGAATAGGAGGATAATGTTAATGTTGGTGCTAATCTTAGTAAAATATTAAGTATTTGGAACTGGCCTAATTTAACAAAGGATAAATGAACCACAGAAAGATAAATCATTTATTTATAAACCTTTATCAAAAAATTACACTGTGTCAATGAAATATCTGATGGGATAAATTGAAAGAAAAATCAGTATTCCATAGCAATGATAAATTTCGAATATTGTTTTATATAATTTTTATTGTCACATAACGATAATATATATAGATATAATATACTTATTTTTTATTTTAAATATGTTAGTAAACTATTATATAATATATATAAAATACTATGGTATTAAAATATGCAGCTTAAAAATATTTTTTATAGATTAATGTAACAGAATTTTTTTATATAAAATGCAGCTAATATTACAATCCTTTTTTTTATATGTTATTTATATCCTTTTGAAACTAAGGCATTTATTTCCCCCCCCCCTTTTTTTAAACCAATGATTTTTGGAAAACAAATTATCAAATTCAACACTCTGCATTGTTTATTTTAATGTTTCCATAAGTGGATAATAAATGAAAGCGAAAAAGAAAATCTAAACAAGATTGAGTGGAAAACGCAATACTGCTTTCTTCCTTCTCCCCTGAAGAAACGGAAGGAGAATTTTTTCAAAGTTCTACCATTAGAAGCCGTTCTCTCCCCAGACGCTTGTCTTGGCATTGCCTCGCAAATGGGAAGCCATTAGATGCCTCCACATGCTCATTCTAAAGAAAATCGAAAGAAAATATCTCAAGTTATGAATTTGCAATTGGCGAATACAGAAATCCCTAATACTAAGTATTCTAGCTAGATGCGTGGAGCTATTTGAATTTTGTTGTACAGAGTAGTCTACTATCCCGTAATCGATTTTCTACAAACTCGGAAATGTTTACAATTTTCTTTGTAATAAAATGTTTCATTAGCATTAATATTTTCAATTATATTCACAATTATCGGATTTTTATAAGTGATTTTCTCTTGTATCATTAATGAATTCATCACTTACTAGTTAATGTAAAATTTTAGTGTTGTCTGTATGTATCTCTCCTTTTTTATTCGTCCCCCTCCTTTTCCTCTCAATGTGCATCGTGGAGGGCAGAAGTTGTGTTATTTGCTGTTGATTTTGTCTTTTTTAGAATTTTGATTGCTGAATTATTGAATTAATCAAGAATATTTATCAGAAGTGCTTTTTAAATAAAAATGTAATATATAATTGTCTGAGCGAAGCGAAGTCTTTATACTCAGAGATACGTAACGATATTAAAAGTCAAAAAAATTCTTTCGTCAAGCAAATCTCAAAAAGTACTTGTCGGATTTTGATTCTGTTTGTACCAATAGGTACCTATGAGGGTAATCTGGTGAATGCACTACATACGAAAAATTAGTTCCAAATAGTTTAAAAGTTATATTAAAAAAACTGATAAAAAAGCACAATTTATTTGCATACGTCACAGAAATTTGGTGTGTGTGATTTTCACCAGCTGGCTATTTTTCGTAGATAACCGAATCAGTACATGGAGTAAATAGTAATCATTAACGCACTCAAAAATATTGAATGCAATAAAACATTTAAAAATTTAATCATGCAGGAAAATAAAACTGTTATTTTTTTATATTAAAAAAAGTCATAAAAACTTAGATTTTGAGATTTTGTGATAATCTCTTAATAGCATTTTTTGATCGCTAAAAGAATGTTTTATATATTTCGCGTGTGAAAATTAGAAACAATTATGTTTTTAAATAAAGTTTCTTTTATGACATCATTTTCCCTTTATATTTATTTTTATTGCATGTTTTCTTTTAACTTATATTTTGTTTGTGTGTGGAAGTCAATTCTGGTCACTAATTTTTCGGCACGGATACCACAAGCGCATCAGATTGGCGCAATTTTTTTCAAAGCCCATTTGGCGAAAACTCCGTTTTCAAATAACGCTTACATACACATTTTTAAATAATTTTCTATTTACAAAATGAACTTACAGTAAATAAAATAATAATAATAATTAATAACTATAAAAAGAAATATTTTATATAATTAAAAAAAGGAAATAAAAGTAAATAAACACTTTATGAGTAAATAAACAAATAATAAATAAATAAAGCCGGGTTACCATCGCAGGTAAAATAATGCCATTTTGACGCCATTTATGTACCCTGGTGCATATGTGACATCTTTTCCCATTTTTCATCCATTTCCGGTTGGCATACAACTTTGAAATTTGGAATACGTATACATACCTGGGAGCAATACTGGAATTAGGCATTGATTTTTTTTTAATTCGATCCAAAAAGGGGAAACGGGGGCTATTTTTTAAAGATTTATACTGCATAAAGGAGCCACTTACCTATTTTTATATACAAGAAGAAGTAAGTGGTATGTAAAAACAATTATAGTATACATAAATAAAATACCTGAGATAATATACTAGAGATATAAGCACCGGGTTTGGCGAGATATTTTATGCCAATTAGGCGAAAACATCGTTTTGATTACCAGATACATATAGCATGCTATAATAACACGTTATTTATTTATTTCAAAATGAAAAAAAAGGAATAAACGAAACATTTTCTGTTATTAAAAAAAAGAAATAACAATCAATAAATGATAATATTTTTAGAACAAACAATTTATTATAACATTTATATGATAACCAGCATGTTAGGCAACTGAACGCCATTTTGGCACCAATTAGGTACCTCGGTGTGTATAGGGCATATATGTGCCATATTTATTTGTAAAACTGAGCAAGAACGTTTACCAAGTGTGTTTTCATAGTCGCTTATATCTTTTTGCAACATAGCGCACCTTCCGAAGCCAAAACTGCACAAAAGAAAAAAAATCAATATTTGCAGCAATTTCTTTTATTTTTATTTATTTATTTTTTTTTTATGTAATGCACATTTTGTAATCAGTAGACTCGATAATCAGACCTCGTTTTTTTGCTTTCAAAGATGATATTTCATACGACGTCTTTTTTGGATTCGTCGTTTTTTCATATTTGATAGTATGCGTCTACTCGTTTTGTAACTTTTTTTGTAACTTTCTTCTTTATTAACAGAGACATTTGGATTTCCTATTTAAATAAAAATTCTTCTCAATACAAAGAATTTTGTTAAAATAAATAAATAAATTAAATGCGGACATCTATTGCTCAAAGCACAAAATTTTTCCTATTGAGTTAATAAAAATCAGTAAAAACATAATTTTTATGATAATAAAAATTATGAAGCTTTAAACGATGCTTTAAAAAGAAAAGTGATATTTCAAAAGTATTATGAAATTAGTTAAAAACCATTTATTTTAAACTAAATGAATAAAAGATTTATATTTTTAATGAAATAAATGGGATTTGAAAAATTATTGGAAATTTATCACCATAGATGTATCAATATTACAATCAGTACTTTGTATGCAAAATGGAACAATTAGCAATACTTTTTGAACCCGAAAAATGGTCGTTGCTTTTTTTAAGATTAAAAAGGAGGTTACGAAATATTCCTATACAGAGATGCCAAGCCCCCGTTTATTGCACAGCAGAATTTTCTTATAGGAAAAGTTATTTTTTAAATCCGCAGAATGTTCCTATTTAATAAAAGATTTTCTGTATTAAAATACCGGTATCCAAAATGCCGGAGACTTGGCAGCTCTGCCTATAACATTTTAATTAATCACGGTACTTTTTTAAATCGGATTCAAATTTAGTGAAGACAACGTTTTTTGGCCAAAAGCAGCTTTTTTCCACATGTGTAACTACGATACAATTCCTTGATGCTGAAATAAAATGTTTTGACTTATGCTATTATTGCTTCCTCTTATTTATTTATTTGAATTTTAAATAAGATGACTCAAAATCGTGTTTTTTAAATGTACGGAAAAAATGCATTTCGAGAGAGGGCGAAAAGAACAATATTTGGCGATTTATTACCTGCGTTTGGCTAAATTTCTTACTACCTTGTATTTAATTCTCTTCACAATACTTCGCTGTTATATGGACTTAGGCGCTTTTATAAAAAGTTTGACGTAGTTCAGGCTTAAGAAAGTGAGTATTTTACTGAATAATACAAATAAATGAAAAATGAATACTAAGAAATACTAATAAAAGAAAAATGAAGTGTTATATTGATCTATGTATATTTAAAAATGCATCTGCTAGCACTATTTGGATATTTTATGTGTATTTAATAGGAGATAAATAGCTTTTGATTCTGTATTTCTATGCTTTAAAGCATTAACGTTTGTGTGTTTTTCGTTATCATTGGGAGTACCTAGCCGATTTAAAAAATAATGTGGGAAAAAATGTTGGTAACTATCTTTGCTGCAAAATATACCATATTTTGCGTATTAACAATAATCACCATCAATGCACGAGCAAAAAAAGTTCTAAAATTGAGAATTCTTTGATATCGATATGACTAAAAATTTAAAATATATATATATATATATATATTTGGTGGCAACTTTTAGGATATAATATTCTCGTTATGAACGATTTCTAAAACATTCGACAATTTAATTTCACAAATTAAACATTTTTTTTTCTAGAAAAAGTTTTAAACTCAATTTATTGAGAATATTGCAATTTCTAGGATACTGTTGGGGTCAGAAACTATAACTTTGGCATCACAGTAACTTATAAGATGTAAGTGCTCGTTTAGGACAAATTTTTAAAAAAGGATTCCTTAACTCTTATCGACAACCTCATTGCATCCATGGAAAACAGATATTCAACATTATAAACTATTCGGACGGATTTCACACCGTATAAAATACACTCCATTCTCTTCAAACATAATAGTTTATGTTATTTATAGCTTCTCAAATCGGTGCGAAGTTTCTGTTTATGCTCATGACATCATTTCAAAGAGTTATATTTCCAATATAGGAAAACTTGGTGTTTTATTTTCTGTATTACTTTTAACATTTTGCATATTTCCAATTTTATAGCCATGCATGGTTTGCTTTTCTTTTATAAAAATAGTATATGCAACTTTATATATAAGATTTTGTAATTCTATGATTCAATATGCTTATTTTCATCATATTTTATCACAATGAATGACCAATTAAAGGTAAGATCTCATTTTCTTTACTTATCGCAAGTTATTAAATGTTTATTCTCAGCAATATCGCTCAGACTAATCCCTCTGAGGGAAGTCCTAGTGTCTAAATTATATTATGTACCGATTAATAAACAAATGAGCATTTATTAAAATGTAATAACTCCTAAACTTACATTTGTAATTTTTTTTTACATTAGAAAAGTAATAGGGAAATAATAGATAAATATTGCAACAGAAATATTTTATTAAAGTATAATAAAATATTGACATCAAATTTAATAGATAAATATTGTAACAGAATTATTTCATTAAAGTCTAATAAAATATTGACATCAAATTCATTTGATGTCAATATTTTATTAGACTTTAATAAAATAATTCTGTTACAATATTTATCTATTATTTTCCTATTACTTTTCTAATGTGAAAAAAAATTACAAATGTAAGTTTAGGAGTTATTACATTTTAATAAATGCTCATTTGTTTATTAATCAGTACATAATATAATTTAGACATTATATTATACATTTTTATTTAAAAAGCACCTCTGATAAATATTCTTGATTAATTCAATAATTCAGCTGGCAAACATACATAAAAAATACTAAAAAGAAAAAGGGGAGGAATTTAGGGAGGAGCTGCACATTCTTCCGATTTTCTCTCAGAAAGGCTTGCTTTTTTTCCCTTTATGTATTATTACCAATAAATTTGTAATCATTTATAATGACAAAATCCGTTATGTTACCGCCATCTGCTATTCCTTTTTAATTTGTTTATTGTTTCCAATAAAATACTATATTTTAATTCAACTCACGTGGTTTAAGAATATAGGGACATATAGGAAGTTTTACATCATCAAATTCATTTGATTTTTGTCATTAAATGCTTTGTAATTTTTTATTGTCAATTATCTAATTGACAATTTAATTAAATTTAAATTGCAATTAAATGAAACGAAATTATAAATTATAATTATGTCAAATAAATGTAATCACTTTTAAGAAATTAAATTAAATTTAATTTTAAATAAGGATTTTTTTAAATTTATATAAAGCTATCTTTTAATAATTAGATGATTATTTATTAAAATGCAATAACAATAGACGTATTTAAAATTATTTTTAACTTAAAAATAAGGTCTCTTACTCCCACACCCCTATAGTAATAATAAAAAAGTTTTGATAAGCAAATAATAAACTGAATGATTTGTAACCGTTTTGTAACAAAATAAATGGCACAAAACATAGATTTCATGGATAGGCAGTAGCGGAGAAAATTCCCAACGGAGGTTAAAGAAGTAACGGAGCTTTCCCGAAATAAGACGGTTCAAATTCGAACGAAAAAAATAGAAATCTTTAAAAATACAAAAATACGTATTCTAAAATAATATCCCGTCTTATAAATAACACTACTCATAAGACAATCAATAAAAAAAATAAAATAAATGTATTACTTTTTCTTACGCACCACTTTATTTAAAAAAAATTCAAATTTGTGCTACAACAAACATTTATTTCGCTTTTGTATTCGTAAAAATGCACTGCCATTTGTGAATTTATATTGAAAATAATATTATGGACATAGTTTACAAATTTTTGAAAAGATATCATAATTCCATTTCAGTAATCTCAGAGGTATTTCAGTTTTTTTTCATGAGACTATCAAAGTAAAACTTCCTATATGTCCCTATATTCTTAAACCACGTGAGTTGAATTAAAATATAGTATTTTATTGGAAACAATAAACAAATTAAAAAGGAATAGCAGATGGCGGTAACATAACGGATTTTGTCATTATAAATGTTTACAAATTTATGGGTAATAATACATAAAGGGAAAAAAAGCAAGCCTTTCTGAGAGAAAATCCGAAGAATGTGTAGCTCCTCCCTAAATCCCTCCTCTTTTTCTTTTTAGTATTTTTTATATATGTTTGCCAGCGAAGTGCGAAAGGGAGGAACGAAGGGAACGGTTGCCACGGGTGCGGAAATTTAACGTGTGCCAAATTCGCACTGCCAACGTCATTTTTAAACTGTTACAAAAAAAAAAAAAAAAAAAAAAAAGTTGGGGGAGGCGGTGCCAAATTGAAACTATGCTTCGGGCGCAGTTTTGTCTTCACGCGCCCCTGTATGTTTCGGCCAAAATCCAGTTCTTCACCAATTCTAGAACTGGCTAGCCAATACCCGAACTGACCAAAAACCGAAATACATGAAATGAATAGCATATTTCAGGTTTTGGCCGGCCAATTTGCGAACTGACCGGGAAGCCTTGGCCAACATCCGAACTGGGAATTTATGGCTACCCTTTAGCGTAAAAACGATTACCATGATTATATTGAAGTGAAACATTTTTGTGTATCCCAGTAAATTAACCAAAAATAGAACACAATTTCATTTCAATAGCGAAATTAATTGATGAACCAAATAAGATAACAATTACAAGTTAACCTGAGCCTTTACTCGAGTTAGAGCGCGGGCAGGCAGACGGCTAGACTATTTTAATTCTTAGACATTTTAAATTATGTTAGAAAGGATTAAGCCGAGTGCCTATATCGATTTCGGGAATTGGCCAATCCCATATGGCCAATTCGCGAATTGATCAATCATTTTTAAAAGTTCGGAATTGCGGATTTCCATTTCGGATTTTTGCCGTAACATATATATTTATAAATATTTATGTGTAATGCCTAATGTATAACTTGAAGCTAAATAAATATATTGACATGATCAACAATAAGAAGTATTTAACTCTCATAAATATATGTAAATATTAAAAAAAGAACAAAGAAAAAACATTGCTTTTACAGACTGAAATATGGGTACGTTTTCAACTTTTTAAGAATCTATATCATTCTTTTTTACACTATTTTTCACTGATTTTTTTTTATTTATTACCAAATTATAACTTTTTAGTGTCCTAATATTTTAATATTTTAAATTTATAAAATACGTTGCAATGATTTTTTTAAAAAATATGTTTTTTCTTATATTCAAAAGTTTGATATTTCTTCTCCAATAAAATTAATACAATTTACACCTATATTCAAATCGTACGGCGAACACGATGCTCCGCCCACTTTATCTGACTAGATTCTCTACATTGAATTTTATTTTATTTCCTGAACAAATACATATCATAATAATGATGATGGACGGAGTTTAAAAATAAAGAACAGTTAGGGCAGAGTACATCCGTTAAAACATATTGTTGCTGGCTTGCAATCCGTAAATTAATGCTATTAGATTGATATTTTGGAAAATTTATTGCTCACTAAAGAGTAATTTTTGATGAAGCAAAGTCAACAAATTAAATTAAAACGCAAATTGAAATATGTTTTAAATTTTTTTTTTTTCTCATCCGACTTTATCCTTTATAATTCTCAGATGGTTCTTGACTGCTGTAAACTCCTTTTAAGTTATTTGCGATAAGAATCTCTTATAATAATGATAATAATAATAATCCTTGAATACGGAAAACCAAAAAACTGGAATAAAACACCAATTTGCATAATTTTGGAGAACTGCGCTCCATTTTTATGACTAATAATTAAAAGCTATAAAAAAATCTTTTAAATACTTTATACATAGTTCAAATGCAAATTTTAGCTCTTTTAAATTTTATACTGGATATGGGCCATCGATTGTTTTTGTACAGGCCAGGCCAAGGTCTGGAAATTTCAGCCCATGCAGACTTCTAAATTGTCTGTTCCAGTTCCTATCCAATAAATTTCTATACAAAAGACATCTTTTATGCAAAATCAAAACCGAAACAATTCAAGGGTACGCTCAAAATATTTCACCCACGTGACGTATCTGATACAGAAAAAAAAAGAATTTTCAATCACCTGTGCTACCGACCAATCAATCATAATTCTGCAAATGAGTCGTTTTATCGACCAAGTGATTCCAAATCGAAATGCTCATTAGAGTTGGCCAAGGAATCGAAGAGTCGACTCTAAATCTCGACTCCTTCCAAGTGAATCGAACTGTCGACTCCTAGCTAGTTAACCGAGTCGACTCAAAAGAGTCGAACTTTCACTTCCTTCAATTTCAGTTTGGGATTCGGAGTCGAAGAGTCGAACTTACTACTCACTCAAAGAGTGGTTGGGCCAGTTTTACACAGCGTCGGACTTGGGGAGTCGAGAGTTGAAGATTGGGTTGTCGACTCTTCGACTCTTCGACTCCTTGAAAACCACTCTTTCGACTCGGTATCAGATTTCAATTCTTCGAATCTGCGCTGATTAACGAACGTCTACGTTTGATTGATATTATGTCGCGATTTGGGATTTTCAGAAAAGGGAAGAATAAGAAACAGTTTAGCTGTAGATGCTACTGAATAAATGAATGCAAGGAGAGGGGGAGGGACAGGAGTAAGGTGACGATGGCGCTTAGCAGGGTGAAAGACTAAACGATAAATGAAATTACGACGTGCTTGTGCTGGTCGCCGTTTAGAGGAAAGGTGATCAAACAAACCGGATGTTATCTTTGTATTTTTTTGACAAACAAAGATGTAGGACTTGTTAGAATATGTTCAATTGGTTTAAGGCCCAAAACAGACCTGACCACTGCTTGCGGTCACTCGTCAGCGTGTTTGTTGTGGTGAGGTGGTGTTTTTTTAAATCTTTAATGAGTTTTGTAGGAAAGGGTCTGTTGTCAATGAAAAAGAGGAATCTTTCCGTCAAGAGGGTGGATTAGAAGTCTGCACGTGCCGAAATTTTTAGGCCCGAGCCCAGCCCGACCCGAACGAAAGAGATATTGGTCCGGCCCGGCCCGGACGAAAATAATATTGGCCCGACCCGACCCGGCCCGGCCCGAAACTTAAAATTTTGGCCCGAGCTCGGCCCGGGCTCGAGTGAATTTCTACAGAACATTGATCTTTACTCTAACAGAAAAGTTCAGACCAAAAAACTTATCTTAGTCTTTTTTTTATGTGTATAAACTCTATTTATGCAGAAGTTCCATAAGGTGCGATATTTAAGCTTTTAATGAACCTTTCTTTATTGTATGTAAATGTTTCTGTTATCATTAGTATTAATACATTTAAAAAATAGTATATGGTAAAAGTAAAATCTTCTAAGACATTGGAAAGAAAAAAATAAATTTCCTTCTTAGCAGATGTAAATGTTTAATATATTTTTTTCTCGCGTACTGTTGTATTCATTTTGCATGAATGGACAGTTTAAAAGAAATTTGCAGTTTTCAGTTTAAACAAAAATACCGTCATAATGATGTTTTTTTCTTTTTTAATGTGTTTAATTCTATTTTAAGACGCCTAGTGATCTATGATTCTTTAAAAATAATAAATTCTAATGTTTAACTGTAGAATAATGGCGACTTATAAGTATATGCCTATTTTGCAAAAATTTTTGGACCAAGTACAAATTTTACTGATTTAACAAAAAAATAAAATAAAATAAAATAAAATAAAAAAATAAACAGGCCAGGTTCGGCAAAAAAAATTGAACGGGCCGCACCAATTAAAGAAAGAAGGAAGAAAAAATAGCGATATTAAACTTAGTTGTTCTCAAGATGTCTAGGGAAGATACTATGTTTTGTAAAAGTATTAATTGCGACAATGAGCTTCTGTTAACATAATCTTTGGAAATATACGTAAGGTGGTTCTTAATTTCACTACTCAACAAAACGAAACCGTGACACATTTTCTGACTGATTTTTAACTGCAAAGGTATACAATTGACAAGCCTGACTATTGAAGGAATTTGGATCAAATAGCGTTTTTCATTTTTGGGAAATACATTAATTGTCGAGATACGAGATATTTTTGCAGATTTTACTCCTTTTTGCGCTATCGCTTCTGAAAATTTGATTCAAAATGCTAATTGTGTTCGTAATTACCTCAAAGATATATTGCTCTTATCAAAAAATAGATGACATTTCCCCCGGAGCTATCAAATGTCCTCCCCCGGAAAATTTGATATTTTGTGTTTTCAATGATAAAAAAAAAGTGTAATGAGTCCGGAGCCACATAAGTCCCTCCCGGAAAAAAGTGTCTGAATTCAACACTGATCTTGTTTTTTCCTTAAAAAAATGAATTCAGAAATGTATCAAAAAGTAGCTCCATTGGATTTGAGAAAATCTTTAATAAATGATATAAATATATTTTCATAAATCTATTTTTTATTATATAGTCTCAAAAGTAATGATGTTTTTAATTGTCTTTTCTTTCTTTCATTTTTTTTAATCCTAAACTATATTATTTTTTAGTGAATCCTTATTGGAACGTTGAAAGTTTCAAAATCTAAGTAATCATTAATATTACTATTATTTATTTTCTGTAAAATATACTGTAAAATCATCTCATAAATATGTATGCAGCATTATTTAAAAGAATCTTAATTATATGTTAAAAATCTGATATTTTCGAAAAAGTATAAATTATGTCGGGTCAAATCGGGCCTGTTTCCAACGATTTCTTTACGGCCGGGCCTAACTTTTGACTTTTACACCGGTCCAAAATAAATTTCGTTCGGGCCGGGCCTGTGCAAACCTCTACCGGGTCGGGGCTAAGCCCCAGATTTTTACTTTTTCCGGGTCGGGCAGTAATTGTGTTGTACGGATAAGTTGGTCGAACTTGAATTTTTTACCGGGCCCGGTTATTATTTTCTGTACATTCCGGGCCGGTCGAGCATGAAATTTCGCCGTAAGTCTTTCGCCATCTAGTCTTTCTGCCCTTAGTACCCATGCAAGAAACTTTAATTATTATAAAAATAGATTCTTTTATATAAAAGAAAAATCAAAATAATTCGAGCAAACATGTAAAAATTCTTTTCTGCCAATACATGTGATACGAGACACAGAATGGCGGCATCTTTACAATCAACCAACCAACCAATCCAGTGAGTCGAGAGTCGACTCTTCAAGTCAACTCGTCGATCAAGTGAGTCGACTCCTCGAAAGGAATGGAAATGCCCAATCCTACTTTCGATTAGCACTTACAGGAAGAGTGTAATTTTAAAGTGTTCTATATAATATATGACATGAACAACCATTATTGGAATTCAATGTCTTTTTAAAGTGTTACAATAAATAATTATATAGTAAGAGATAAAACAAGCAGTTTTAGAATAAAATGTTACAATGCATTTTTTGCGCTTTGAGTGTATTTATTTTAAAGCTAGTTAATAGAAAACTTCTGCTAGGAAAAACACTGTTCAGTTTTTTTTAATTCTCAAGCGTATGAATAATATTAATGAAACTGAAAGTGAAGTTTCCAAAAAATATCTCTTATCTACAGAAATTAATTATTTTTGCTTGATTACTTAAGATTATTCATGCCCATAAGAAAAAAGGATGTCTTTGCAGGCAAATAAGAATATACAGTTTATTTGTCTTTCACGATATATTTGAGATATTTATAAATATTATATTTTATTATCGATCCAGCTTTGTTAGATAGTAAGGTTGGTTAGTTTTCGTGTTAAAAAAAGACCGTAAAGGCGTAAACCCGTATCAGATCGTAAAGTCCAAAAAATTCCATTTAAGACTGAGTTTGACAAAATTTCATTATTACACTACATTATTCCAAAATGAGACTTAAAATACAGTAGAACCCCGATAATTCGGATTAATTGGGACCGGACCCAATCCGGATTATCGAAAATCCGGATTATCCGGAGAATAAAAAAAAATGAAATAAAATTAAACATACCTAGAGAAAATCACCTTTATGATAAACTTATTGCATATTTACAGACAGCAATAATGTTTATTTTGCTTAATTCTTCCGAAAATATTTCAGAAAAAGTTTTTTTTTATTCAGAATACGACGATGAAACAAGTTAATGTTATAGAAATTAGCCAATCACTTCTCAAACTTGGAAAAAAAAATGACCAAACCGATCCGGATTATCCGGAGATCCGGATTAACAGGGTCCGAATTTGCGGGGTTCTACTGTAATAAGAACTAAAGTTACTTCTAAATAAATGATAATTTAGAAAGTATTTTGAAACTTTTATGCTCGATTGATACGTTCCTTTCAGTATTCATTTGAAGTATTTAATTTTTTATAAACAATCTTCTTAGTATGCAGTTAGATCTTTAAATCAGCCATCATGTTAAAATCCATGTTTCTCTTCTAAGGGTCTACCATCTCTCTACAGGGATAATAGAACTGACATAAAATGCCTATTTTGAAAAAGGGACTGTCACTATTAATTTGCCAACGTTAATTTTGAAATCAGTTTGGTGTTTCCTAACATTCCATAGAAATGTCATTTTAGAAAGATTTTAACCCCTTGCGTGGTATATCTATGAAACCACTTAATTTTAATTCCCAAACGCCACATTGGCACAGGAATTTAGGTAAAAAAAAATATGGTTTATTCAATTGGAGGTATATAGCTTTTTCTAAATTACAACTAAAGCTGTTTTCGAATTCCGGTGTCAGTCATTAATTTCAACACTAAAGCAATGAATTTGCTCTGCGCCGCAAAGGTTTAAAGGGTTTTTTTAGAACATTTGTTATTCTGCGTTCCCCTGGCGTAGTGGCACCTTTATAGACTAGCGTCTCATTCCTAAGATGGTTCCATATGGAAAAAACGAAAAATAGGAAAGTCTACTTTTTAATAAGGGTGATGTGCAGAAGTGGAATCATGTATTTTGATAGAATTAAGATATGTTTTAAATTTTGTTCTAAACTATTTCAGTCGGTGCGCAAAAAACCGGAGACTTGGCAATTCTGCTCTATACATCAGATCGCCTATAGAGCACTGTTATTGGTTAGAAAGTAGATAGACCTTAAAAACAGGGGTAAATTTCCTCTTTTAAAATAACATTACTGTTGATGGATAACATGATAAATGCCTAGCTGCCAACTTTTACGCATTTTTGCTACCACTAAAATTGTAGAGAGTTTTTCCATTTATTTAGCTATAAAACTTTGCGATTAAATAAATTGATATTTACTATAACATTTTTGGGGTAGGAAAAATGCTTAAAAGTTGGCAGCTATGGATAAATGGTTTTTGCTTTCTTCCCTAATCCGTTTATTGTAAAATAATTAACTTCACTTTAAAGTATTGCCTATTGATACGGGTCTACACCTTTACTGCCTTTTTTAACATGAAAATTAAGCAGCTGTACTATCTAACAAAGCTGGATCGATAGTAAAATGTAATATTTATAAGTATCTCAACTATATCGTAAAAAACAAGTAACTGCATATTTTTATTTGCCTGCCATAACCTCCTTTTTTCTTATGTGTATGAATAATTTTCAATAATAAAGCAAAAATAATTAAGAAATTTCTGTAGATAAAAGATATGTTGTGGAAATTTTGATTTGAGTTTCTTTAACATTATTCATTTATTGAAAAATTGAATAGAACTGAACAGTGTTTTTCCTAGCAAAAAATTTCTATTAATTGTCTTTAAAATAAATGCATTCAACCCGGAAAAAATGCATAGCAATCTTTTATTGTAATAACTACTTGTTATGCTTAGTAAGATCCAGCTTATTGTCTCTTAAAAAAGACTATGAATGCCAATAATGGCTGCTCATGTCATATAGGAAAAATAGGACACTTGAAATTTAGGCTCTCGTAATTTGCGTTATTCTATTGTCACAGAATCTCAAATTGCAAGAAAGCGTGTAGCTATATTTAGACTTCTTTTTTTTTAAATCGATTTTTCAAATAAAAAAGCTTTCTTGGCGTTTTCATTTAATATCCGAATTTCTGAGTGTTTTATTAAATTAGATATTTCTAGTATCAGTAATAATTAATACAGTATACCTATTATTATTGCCTGTCAGCTAGGACGTTCAAACTCGATTTTTTATTTTACTTATAAGGGACCTTATAAGTTTGGCAGAGGTGCTATACAATGTTTACAAATTTCTGTGTAATTAGTTTTTATTTAGCATTTATATTTTCAATTATACTCACATTTATTTGGGTATTTAGGTTATATATTTTTTTTTACTTGTGTTATTTATGAAATTATATTTAATGTAATATTTTGATCTTCTCTTTCTCTGTTTCTTTTTTTCATTCGCTCTCCTCCCTTTTCCTTCAGTATATATCGTGGAGGGCGGGGTTATGCAAGAAGTTGTGTTTTTGCTGTTGATTTTGCCTCTTTTTAGAATTTTGATTTCACAAATATTGAATTAATAAAGAATATTTATCAACAGTGCTTATTATGCAAAAATGTTTATATTAAATACTGACTATTAATAAAATGAACATTTATTAAAATGTAATAACTCCTAAAACTTGCATTTAAAATAGTTTTATATTAGTAAAGTAATAGTAAAGAAATTTAGAAAAGTAATAAATAAATATCATAGTAAAATTATTTTATTAAGATCTTATAAAACATTGACATGAAAATCAGTTGATTTTTGTAATCTGATGCTCTGTAATTTTTTTTTTATTCTCAATTAGATAATTTAATTAAATTTTAATTACTATTAAATGAAACAAAATTGAATTATAATTATGTTAAATAAAATGAAATTAGCATTTTTATGAGATAAAATTTAATTTAATTTTAAATAACAATTATTTTATTCATAAAAAAATATCTAGATGATTATTTATTAAAATGCTACAATAATAGACTTATTTAAAATTATTTTTATCTTAAAATTCTTACTAATCAGAATATAGCGTATATACTTGCATGTAAGTCGATCTCCGGTCTTCCGAATGGAAATTCTGCAAAAATCCAAAAACTCGCGTATAAGTCAACCTCATTAATTTTTACTTCAATTTTGCACAAAACAAAACTTAATAAGATTTCATTTACTAATGCAAAAAGTAGAAAAAAAAATCACTTTTTAAAAAAATATATAAATTATGATTATTTGTGTTTTTTATAAATTATTTTATTATATGTACACATAAAAGACAGAATTTTGCAGTATTGGAAAGATTTTTTTTTCTTTTTTGGCTTTTGTGATTGACTTGCATAAGACATCCCCAATTTACTTGCTGAAAATTGTTAAAAATTCTTCGATTTATACGCGAGTATATATGGTATATGCATTATTAAACAAATTAGTAACTTCAGGATGTCAAATACTAATTTAGGACAAAGCATAGCGTTAGGGTATAAATTCTTGGTACCACTTAGTTATCCTGTCGACCAGTTTCGCCAAATTATACAAATCGCCAAACTTACAGCCAAAATATACAAATTGACATATTTTTTATTTTAAACAACGAAAAAACAAATAATTAGCAGAATATTAATAAAAATACAAAGTCGAAATAAAAATCACTTAATTACGTTTCAAACAGGCGTATCGTATTTACTATCACTGAATGTGGCATTCACTATTATACATTACTGGCATTTAATCTTATGGTTTGGCGAGAGTTTTTTGGTCGACGGGATGGTAAAATAGTATCAAATTTTTACTAAGATGACAGCTAACGTTAGGGAGGTATGGGTGCATTGTTCTTAAGCCGAGCCCGATCCCCACCCCCTCTTCGCTATAATTATAATAAAAAAGTTTTGATAAGCAAATAATAATCTGAATGATTTGTAAAAGTTTTGTAATAAAATAGCTGGCATAAAACAGAGAATTAATGGATGGGCAGTAACGGAGAAAATCCCCCATCCTTTTCCTACCTAACTGCCCAAAACTAGAAAAGTATAAAAAAGTTCCAAAATAGGAAAAAAAAAAAAAAAAAAAAAAAAAAAAATAGAAATCTTTAAAAATGCAAAAATACGTATTCTAAACTAATGTTTCGTCTTATAAATAACACCACTTATAAAATGATCAATAAAAAATAAAATAAATGTATTATTTTTTTCTAGCAAACTAGTTTATTTCAAGAAAATCCAGATTTGTGCTACAACAAACATTTATTTC
>CAXHSM010001185.1:0-17000 GCA_964019185.1 Maratus speculifer | reverse complement strand
GTGACAGAGTGGCAACAGCAAGTGCTTACCTTTGTGTTAAAAAATTGTTTTGTTTAGCGAAAACTAGAATTGATTAAATAAATAAATCTATACTAATAAAATAACAAATCGCTCTGTCTGCGTGTGTGTGTGTGTGTGTGTGTGTGTGTGTGTGTGTGTGTGTGTTTGCAAAAGGTGTCAATCGGGGACTTCAATATGTATACACACCTTCAAACCTCGGACACACACTCAACCGGGGACGTCCTCGGTTGGAAAAATTAAAAATTTCTGTTTTATATTGTTAAGTGATGTATTTTTAGTATCAAGTGAGCAATATTTTTATAGGTCCTCATTTGCCGGTATTTTAAAGTAATGTGTATAGCTCACATGTGTGTCGCAAAGAGAAGTGTGTATAGCTGAAATGTTATGTCCCCATTTGTGCGGTGAAAATACATGTTTCGCGGATAATGAAGAAAAGGGGTAAACTGGTTTCAAGGAGGCGGGGGGAAAAATACTATTTACTACGATGTAGTAATTTGTACCTTTTTTTCCACGTGTTTACTCAAGCAATTTTCTAAACACACATAGCTAGGGGTTATACTTCCTGTTTTTATATTTATTTTTTTATTCTTTGCAAAGAGTAATCTCACCATATAATAATTAGTTTAATGTAATGGAAAGTGTTCAAATAAATTTTTGAATACAATATAAATGTATTATATTTATATTATTTATATTTATTATTCATATTTATTTATTTATATTTATATTTTTTAAATTATTATTTATAATTTTAATCATATGAAATAATCTATATATTATTTTTTCTATTATAAGGTATATATTAATATTTTATAATATTATAATTATATTTATACTCACATAATATATTTATATAATGTAATATATATATTGTATAATACAGTAATTAATATATTAATATAATTTAATAATTAATTTAAAATAATAAAAATATATAATAATATATAATAAATAAATTATAATAAACCATAATAATTATGTATTTTTCTATTAAAAATTATCTTTTCTGAACAATATTATAAATCGATAAAAAGCATTTCTACATCATACTTAGTATAGGGTAAGTCTTTCAATCGTTTTTAAAATCGAAACTTTTTTTGACGGATTTACATTTTTTAGACACAGGAGATTCCGAAAAACATATTTTTAGAAAAAAAAAAAAAAATGCCGTTTGTCTGTCTGTCTGTCTGAGTGTCTGTAAACGCTCTATCTCCCGAAGAAATTGAGATAGAGACTTGAAATTTTGTATGTATTTAGTAAGTAAGAATGGAAAGAAGCCTATTTAATATCAATAGCCTCGATTATCCGGAACTATTTGTTTCGGACTCTCGGAAAATTCGTTCTGATAAAAAGTATATATATATATATATATATAAATACTTTTATAAATACATCCAAAGTTATTCAGACAATACCAATATATATATTTTTTTTTTTTTTAAGAAGTGGACGTGAAAGGTAATAAAAGGACACACATTTTGCATGAAGAACGAAGTTAATCGGGTTGCTAGTTGTCGAGATATTTGTAATCTTGGTTTCCACATTCTTCGATTTTTCATGACCCTATATTTCATTCAAATTTCAATTCAGAGATATATTTTGATTGGAAATGAGACGATTAGTCCAACGCAGTAAACTGTTAGTTAATATGGTTATTATTTTTGGAGTTATAAGGATGTTTCTTTTACGCAGTTCGGTACTACTTGAGCAGTTTTACATTTTATATAATTTTATACCATTTGTCGAAATGGTTTCATCAGCAATTCATTAATAGAGCACTACTCTGTACATTAAAAATATTTAAATACGCGTTTAAATTTTGTTTTGGAATCGCGATGAATTGTATAAATAGTTTTCACTTGTTTTATTTTCATATTTTATACTATGCATGTCCATGATGGGTAAGTATTACGAGAACCCCCATCGACAAGTTTGTGATTTAAGCCATTACTTTTTTAAGACATTGCCATGTAGCTTCTCCCGACCCGCAACGTTTCCCCATAGATACGTGTACCCCTGGTTGATAACCGCTGACCTACGATTATTATATAAATTAGACATTTGTTACACTTTAGTTTTTATTATATATTTATCGACAATTTCAATATTTATCAATTCCTAGTCACTTTATTTCCATATCACTTTTTTCCACTCTTGTTTTTTCTCTCGCTTTTTTCCGGTAACATTTTACCAAAGCATTTATAATTACTTTTTTATAATGAATATTTTATTTTATCTTTATCACTTTAGAAATGCATTGTATTTTTAATTGTTATATTATCCTGTTCCTGTTCCTATCAGATTATTTGGTAATTGGTAAGCGTAGTTTGTAGGCAGAAGAGCCTCCTAAATATTTTAAATATTTGTAGCTTGATATTGTCGAAAAATTATTATTAATTGTAACATACTTATTTCCGACATATAGACTTTTATATAAAAAGATAATCAGCGCCTCACAATTTATTATAAAACGCCCATCCATTTAAGTTTCATAATTTTGAAATAATTACTTAAAAATAAATTAATAATTATGAATTTAATTTTTAATGGATTTTTTAAAGTAATTATTAAAATCTATATGGTTATTTTAGAAGGGTTTTTTAACTTAACTCCCCTTAAGTATTAATGCAAGGGGACCCTGGTAAGTATCTATGCCCAGGGTCGTAATATTTTGTCTCTTTTAATTTTATTATTAACCGATTAGCTTCAAATATTAAAAAAAAAAAGATAAGCTGCAGTTTATCTTTTATGTAAATTTTACACGGGTTATCATTGAAAGTAACCTTCATATTTAAACATAGAATTGTCTGAAAAATAACTTTACTTTAACTGTAATAATGAAAAAAAATCATTCAATGATATAGAAACCCAATAATTATTTTGGAGAGAGTCGTATCGAAATAACAAAAGAAATTATTTCATTTTACCTTACTACATAATATAGTAGTACACTTTACCATGTGTACATAATGCCCCCTTTTTTTTCTTGAAAGGCACAATGGTTTTCTTGTATTGTTTTTTATTTGAAAGAAAATATAGTTATTCATGAGATTACTGCTTTATTATGAAGACTTCATATTTCATAAAAGTTGAATTTATGGTTTCCTTACATAGCCGATATATATGCATGCTGTATGTTGTATGTCTCCTGTGTGTATTTCGTCGTTTCTTACTGGTGATATGTACGCCCTGGGTTGCCAGTGTGTTTCACGTCCTGGCTTGCCGCTGTGTTTCGGGTCGTAGTTTGCCGTTGTTTTCCAAATCCTCCCTTGTCGGTGTGTATCACGTCCTGTTTTGTCGGTACGTTTCACGTCCTGGTTTGTCGGTGTGTTTCACGTCCTGGCTTGGCGGTGAGTCTTACGTCCTGGTTTGTCGCTGTGTTTCAAGTCCTAGTTTGTCGGTGTATTTCAAGTCCTGGCTTGGCGGTGAGTCTCACGTCCTGGTTTGTAGCTGTGTTTCAAGTCCTAGTTTGTCGGTGTGTTTCACGTCCTGGCTTGGCGGTGAGTCTCACGTTCTGGTTTGTCGCTGTGTTTCAAGTCCTAGTTTGTCGGTGTGTTTCACGTCCTAAATCTGCGGTGTGTATGACGTCCTATATTGCCGGCATGTTTTACGTCCTCGTTCTTCCGTATAATTTACGTCCTGGCTTGCCGGTACGTATTATGTCCTCACTCTACGGTGTGTATCATATCTTAGTTTGCATGAATGTATTGCGTCTTTACTCTCCGGTGTCCATTACTTCCTGGCTTCTTGTATAATGCCCTAGCTTGCTGATGTGTATTGCGTCTTAAATTGTCGATGTGAAGACTAGGTGAAAAGAGGGGGGGACTTCATCTTAATTTTGCTGAAATTAATTTATCAAAATTATTAACGAATTAGCTTTTAATTTTGCGGGCACATACGGTAAACAAAAAAGTATTTGCACACCAAGTAAATTTGTTTAGCATATGTATAAATAAAAGAAAAGCAACTATGAATTAAAAATACCAACACTTAACATATTTAATATTTGAGTTAATAAGTATACGTAAAATATGAAAACATAAAAAAGTAGCCTTTGTACTGCCAAAAAAATATTTACACACTACCAATAAAAATAGAACTAGAGGAATTATTTTAAAATTAAAAACAGTGTTAATATTTAGAATGCATGCTCTTTACTTTAATTACAGCTTGTAATCGTCTGGACATTGATTCTATAAATTTGTGACATGTTTCACTGCTGATTTGTAGCCATTCTTCCCCAAGAGCTTGCTTAAGTTGTGATTTGTTAGAAACTTTCCTTTTCCTTATTTTCACATCTCAAATATGCCATTAATTTTCTATCGAATTGAGGTCTGGTGATTGTGATGGCGTTTTCAACTGATTTTTATGTAGATTTCGTATGAAATACTATCTATTGCTATTTCTCCCATGTTGGAATTTCTGAAAATTTTTTGCAGATCTACACCGATCACGACCCCTAGACACCAAAACTACCATTAGTAAAAAAGTTTATATCTATATATCATCTATCGGTGTATATCACTTTCCTCTGGACACGATAACTTCCATAATTAAGATCAGATCTTCTTCAAACTTTTACATAAAATCAAGGGGCATAAAATCTCGCTTAAGTTCGTTAATGGGAAAAATCGGACCAAGGGGGGGGGGGGGGGTGTTAGGAGGGTTTTTGTGAAAAAAGAAAAAACGCAATAACTTCTAAATTAAAATAGACATCGAATCATTTTAAAGTTTATATTACTTGCTGAAAAATGGACCAAAAGTTTATGCATGACAGATTTTTGATAAAGTTAAAAATGGGCTCAAGGGGCGGAAAAAAACAGGGTTTTGGGGAGAAAAAAATCATAACTTCGTCAATTTATTAAATATCAAATGCAACTAAATTTTTTTATAAATGTTCTCAAAATTATCTAAAACTTTTGTATTTACAAGTTTTTGATGGGAACAACATTTACCGATGAAAAATTTAAAAACGAAAAAAAAAGGGGGGCGGAAAAAGAAAAAAATCCATAACTTAGTCAATTCTTAAGTAATGAAATCTAATTAAATTTATTTTACATCTTCTCAATAATATCTACGACTTTTACATTAACAAGTTTTTCATAGGACCAATTCTTATAGCAAAAATAAATTAAACAAAAATAGGAGTTGGAGAAAAAAACTCAAATCCAAACTGCTTATATTCTGAATCATTTTTAAATTCATTTTTGATTTTAAACCCATTCAAATGGCAGATCCTCCTATTTAGGAACTGTATAATGTGTCGCATTAGCCAGTTTTTTTATAAAGGCAGAATGCTTTTCAAAAAAAGACTGCCAAAAACGGTATTTTGAACTGAATTTCCCAAAGTGATGGTGATTGAAAAATTGAGGAAGTATAACAAATTGCGTTTTTCTGACTCATTTTTAAATCCATTTTTTTCTCAAATGCATCCAATTTACAGATCCTCTTATATAGGAACTATATAATGTGACGGATTGGCCAGTTTTTTGATAAAGGCAGAATATATTTCAAAAAAGGCTGCCAAAATGGGCATTTCGTACAAAATTTCCCAAAGCGATCATGATTAAAGAATTGAGGATGTATTCAAATAGTAAATCGGTTATTTTATGACTCATTTTTAAATCCAATTTTACTCTCAAACGCATTCAATTGACAGTTTTTTGTTATTTAGAAACTATAAATTGTGTGCGTATTCATCAATTTTTTGATAAAGGCTAAATATATATTTTTAAAAAGCTGTCAAAGTGGGCACTTCGCAAATAAAAATTTCCTAAAGCGATTATGTTTAAAGAATTGAGGATGTATTCAAATAACAAATTGGTTATTTTATGACTCATTTTAAAATTCAATTTTGCTCTCAAACGCATTAAATTGACAGTTATTTGTTATTTAGAAACTGTGTAATGGGCCGTATGGGTCAGCTATCAGTTTTTCGATAAAAACTAAATATATATTTTAAAAAAAGCTGTCAAATTGGGCACTTCGCACGAAATTTCCAAAAGCGATCTTGATTAAAGAATTGTGGATGTATTCAAATAACAAATTGGTTATTTTATGACTCAATTTTAAATTCAATTTTGCTCTCAAACGCATTCAATTGACATTTTTTTATTATTTAGGAACTATATAATGTGAGAATTCGTCGATTTTTTGATAAAGGCTAAATATATTTTTTTTAAAAGCTGTCAAAGTAGGCATTTCGCACAAAATTTCCCAAAGCGATCATGATTTAAGAATTGAGGATGTATTCAAATAACAAATTGGTTACTTTATCACTCATTTTTAAATTCGATTTTGCTCTCAAAAGCATTCAATTGACAGTATTTTGTTATTTAGGAACTATATAATTAGGGTATTGGTCGATTTTTTAATAATAAACTCAGAATATATTTCAAAATATGTTGTCAAAATGGGCATTTGAGCCGAATTTCGCTTAAGATGATTTTGATAAAAACCAGTTCTTGCATAAAAATAAATTAAAAAATTTTCAAAAGCGGCCAAAGAAAATTGTTAAACTGGATTTATCTCTAATCATATTTTATTTTTTGTTGTTGAAATGAGCACTCTTCGATATCTACCTCCGCCTATAGGCCAAGCCGACAGGGATTTTTTACATTATAAAGCAACCATAACCTCGTAATATATGATGTGTGTTTCGGATCGTTATCCTGTTGGAAATAATATGAATTACGAATTCCTAATTTCGGAGCACTATTAGATAAATGATCTCGCAATACATTAATATATTATTTAGCATTCATATTGCCTTCGATGGAGGTCATTTTGCCAACTCCGTTAAAAGACATGAATCCCTAAATCATTACATAACCACCGCCATGTTTTACAGTTGGTTTCAAGTTTTTAATTTTAAGAGAAATATTTGGCTTTCACCATACAGTTTTCTTACCACCTGAGCCAAAAAATATTGAACTTGCTTTCATCGGAAAAAATAACAGTTTTCCAGAACTCTAAGTGGTTTGCTGACATAAGCTTTTGCAAATTCAAGTCTTTTCACCCCATTCTCTTAGCTATTTAAATGTGTTTATTTTATGATGGAATTTTGTATTTTTTACCTAATACTAATGTCTTTTTCTTCTGTATTGACTTCTGTGACTCACAGATTATTATTTTCATATTCAAAATAAATGAAAATAAATAAAAATTGAAAGTAAAACCTTTTTTTTTTAAATGCAGTTTTGGAAGATCTGCAAAGAATATCAAATTGGAATCTTTTAAATTAAATTTAGTACAAAATTACGCAATAGCATTCTACACCTGATTTAATAATAAGTCATATAATTTTATTTTTTTTTATTTAATTATTATTATAATTATTTTGAAAGGTTGATAAAGTAAAACAAAGTACAGTGAGCGCTGAGTATACTAACTTCGACTATCCAAGCCTTTATCACATCACTTTCTGTTCTTATAACAAAAAATGTAATATTACTGAAAAATTTTAAGGGGAAAAAGGCTTTAATATAGAAGAAAAGTCTTTGCTGGTTTAAAACTTTTTTTAATGCCTAAAAATGAAACTTAAAAAGAAATGCTAGTGACTAAAGAAGCTAAGAAAATTTTCTTAATTGGGTGCATCGAAAGTGATTCGAAAGCTTTGGAGTACCAGATTTAAAATTTTGTTTTGATTAAAATTATAAGAATGATAAAATTAATGTTTAAAATACCAATCTGAAAATGAGATTAAAGCTATTTTCATATAAAAAAGAGCAACTTTGTGACATAGGTTTAAGTTTAATTTTTGTTCCGAAATGCATAAAATTAACAGGTGTTTGTTGTTAAAAAACTATCGAATTGAACTCATTTTGCCACTTTTTTGAAAACGCAATATATTTTTCAGAAAATAGTGTCAAATTAGGCTTTTTGAACCAACTTCCCGAGTGAAAGAAGAATAACCACTCAACCGGGGATGAAAAACGTATTTTTTGTGTGATCAAAACCTTTTATAACTCAATAGGTAACTTATCGATCAAAAAATGGAAAATTCAGTTAGATTCCAAATCTCTGGTCAGGCTTTGGTATTTTATATCTTTATATTCGTTAAAAAATGAACTTGTAAAGGTGTCAAAACTTTTTGCACTTGTTGAGCAGAGAGTTGAGCTTGAGAAGACAGCGTTAAGGCTTTCCCTGAGAGTGAAGACACTCGCGGGCTAGTGCTGTAAGAAGTCTGAACAAGCCAAACTTTCCAGACCGATACATAGTAAGGAAAAATTCAACCCGGTCCAAACGAAAAAATATTGGCCCAATAATAGCTAAAAACACGCTCGGGTCCCGTCCAGACCGGAAAAAAAAAATAAAATTTCGATCCGAGTGAATTTCTACAGTACATGATTTTTACTCTTACGGAAAAATTCTGACCAAAAAAAAAAAAAAAACTTAGATCCTTTTTTTTTTCTTTTTTTTTTTTTTTTTTTTTTTTTTTTTTTTAACATTTTGAAACATTTATGCAGCAGTGCCGTAGGCTGCGATATTTATGTTTGACAAGAATCTCTGTTTGTTATATGTAAATGTTTCAGTTATCAGAATATTATTAATCCATATTCCACGTAATGGATACAGCAACATCTAATAATGGTATATTATAAAGCTAAAATCTTCTAAGATGGAATTGCATTGAAAAGAAAACTAGTTGGATGTGTCAATCCCGAAACTTTCTTCTATCTCATAAATACATTTTAATATTAAAACAAGTAAGAAAAATCATGCGTTAAGCATAGATTATGAAGCACTTTCCAACACTTAATGAAATCTTTAACAAAACTTTGTTATTTAGGGAAATAATAATGTATAGCCAAATATATCCAAATATGCATTCCAGTACATTAGAACAGCTCTGTATTTCATATGTCAGTTCATATAATGGGAAAATTTAGCTTAGCAAGAAAATACCCAGTAGCTTGAAATTTCTTTTTCAGCAATACATACTATTAGATGGAAACATACTTGAATATTTTTGTTCAGCCCTGTAGTTTACATTGTACCTTTATTACACGTCAGCATTAGGCTAAAGTTTATTGTAAACTAAAACACTTTTAAAACAACTGAAATCACATTCTCATAAATCATCATTCATAGGCGTCCATGTTCCGAATTCTTTGCGTGGCCCTGTATATCCCTTTATCTATATTCTGCAAACATTTCACAGTAAACTGAATGCAGCTCAGCGTAAAAATGCATAGTTTATTTAAGAACCACGTTTAAATAATTTGCGCTCATATTCAGTAACGTTGGTGAGCTCTTTTGGGTAGCCCTGTATATCAACTATAACATTTATACACACCATATAATGTGCATATATTTAGCGAAATATAATCCCTCCATCAGCCATCATCGGATTCATATACGGTACTTCGGAAATAATATACTATTTGAAATCTTTTGTGTGGCCCTGTAAATGTTATGTACTTCATGTTATGCAAGACAGTAGCGTATAATTTATATTAAGCTTCAGTGACATTTATCAATTTTATTATACATGAAAAAGCTTAATATATTTAAATATTACCCACACCCCTTTTACCATTATCTAATGGAATTCTTTTGTGTGGCCCTGTAAATGAATAATAGCTACATTTTCACCTTATATTTTATAGAATGCATATTTTAATGTGTTTGACAGGGTATAACATCTTTAAAATTCCTTTGAAACGATTTTTCCCCATAGGCCGTAATGTAATAGGAAACTTTTGATTCGCCCTGTAGATAAACTAATCATGGTAGAAACTTCATTTTCGATAGGACTTGTGCTAGGGTAAACGTCAATAACGTCCTAAAATTTCATGGCAATCCGAGTATATTAACGATTTTTCCCCATGGGCCGTAATGTAATGGAAAACTTTTGATTCGCCATGTAGATAAACTAATCATAATAGAAACTCCATTTTCAATAGGGTTCATGCTAGGGTAAACGTGAATAACGTCCTAAAATTTCATGGCAATCCGAGTATATTAACGATTTTTCCCCATAGGCCGTAATGTAATGGGAAATTTTGAGTCTCTCTGTAGATAAACTAATCATGGTAGATACTTCATTTTCAGTTGGGTTCGTGCTAGGGTAAACCTCAATAATGTCCTAAAATTTCATGGCAATCCGAGTATATTAACGATTTTTCCCCATAGGCTGTAATGTAATGGGAAACTTTTGATTCGCCCTGTAGATAAACTAATCATGGTAGATACTTCATTTTCAATAGGGTTTGTGCTAGGGTAAACCTCAATAACGTATAAAAATTTCATAGCAATCCGAGTATATTTACGGGAGTTAGAGAGCGGACAGACGGCCATCCGGACAGACGGCCAGACGGACAGACGGACAGACGGCCAGACAAACCGAATGCATAAGCACTTTTCAACTTTGTTGGAAAGTGCTAAAAAGAAAAAAAAAATTTTTGACCCCAAAGACACCCACTATCGAATTTCCTCGAACATTTGACCTAGCCTAATGAGATTCTGGTATCCAAAAAATCTAAAACGCAAAATTTAATTAATATTCTGAGAAAATGAGCTTAGTAGTGCCTCATGTTGGGTAATTTATGCTAAAACCTAATAAGCATCTATTGATGTCAACACCTAACAGAATCTGAAATTTGATGGAATTTCGTCCATTAGTTCTTGAGATATAGTTATAACAAGAAATTTGCAAAACGTAGCACAGTAACACCATATCTTGGCCAATTTATGCCAAAACATAAAAAAAACGTCTAATTATGTTATGGTGTAAAAGAATCTGAAGTTTGATAAAATTCTGTGCATTAGTTCTTGAGATATAGCTAGTTTTAAAAAAAAAATCGTGTAAAATATAGCACAGCAGCACCATCAGTTGAAGGATTTATAACAAAACGTAATCATCGTGTAATTATGTTATATGTCATTTTGTAAAAAAATCTGAAGTTTGATGAAATTCTATGCATTGGTTGTTGAGATATAGCTATTGGAAAAATCGTGCAAAATGCAGCATAGCTGCACCACCTGTTGCAAGGTTAATACCAAAATGTAATCAGCGTCTAATTATGTTATATATTCTAGTGTAAAAGAAACTAAAATTTGATGAAGTTCTCTGCATTAGTTCTTGAGCTATAGCTATCGCAAAAATCCTGCAAAATGTAGCATAGCAGCGCCACCTATAGGGCAATTCACATCAAAACCTTACCAGTGGCTATGTATCTCAAGGTATCGCGGAATCTGAAGTTTGGTGAAATTCTGTGCATTAGTTCTTGAGATATAGCTATCATGAAAATCATGAAAAATGTGGCATAGCAGCGCCACCTGCAGGCCAATTTACACCAAAACTTAATCAGCGTCTATGCATATCAAGGGGTCACAGAATCTGAAGTTTGGTGAAATTATGTGTATTAGTTCTTGAGATACAGCAATCTTGAAAATCATGAAAAACGTAGTATAGCAGCGCCACCTGCAGACCAATTTTCACCAAAAACCAATAGGCACTAATTCATATCAAGGTCTAACTGAGTATAAAATTTTATTAAATTTCGAGCATTAGTTCTTGAGATAGAGCGCACACAAATTTTTTGTCACATACAGGCAGACAGACGGACAGACTCACAGACAGACATTTTCTAAAAATAGTCAAAACGTGTTCAGGACCTTCTAAACTGTATAAATCCGTCGAAAACGGAAGTCGAAAATTTTCATGAATCCAATACTTTCTTCTTGTAAAGATAGAAGAAAGTAAAAATACGTCATACATAAGTTCCCTTCTTCGCAGGTGTAAATGTATAATATATTTTTTTCTCGGGTTTTATCTTATTCATTTTGGGTAAACAAAAAACAGTGACCGGAAAAAATGCTATTGGATAAATGTGACATAAACTATAAAAACGGAAAAAAAAGGTTACCGGGGAAAAGGGACAAGGAAAAAGTTACCGGAAAGAAGTGACAAGGAATGGATTTTGAGGATTTTTTATTGATTTTGGCGATTCATTGGTTAGGGACTGAGCAAATATAACGTTATCAACTTTTCTGTAATTTTCGACCCCCACCCCTTCCGATATCATACGTTATCATTCCTCGAACCCCTCCCCCCCCCCTCCGGTAATGATATCGTTATCAAAGTATATATATTTTTTTTCTAGAATTTATTTATTTTGTCTGAGGCGACATACAAAACTGGTTATATTTATGATTCAAATGAAGATAAGTCGATAAAATATCATTTTCCTTATGAAAAAATTTTATATTAAAAAACACTAAAAGAAATAGTTACTCTTTAAATGTATTTTAAAATAGATTTTTGTTACATAATGCATTCAACAATAATAAAGTTCTGTTGCATATGCCCCGAACGGAAGAGGAGTTGAAGGGCAGATAGAAATTCTTATCAATAAAGCAAGTTGGCAAAATTCCTTCTCTTTTAATTATATGTATTTAATTATTAGTATTTAATTATTAGTGCCTTTCAAATATACTTCACCTATGGTATCTCGAATCGTCTTTACATATGCATGCACAGTTAAAAAAAAGTGAGAACAAAAAAAAAAAAAAAAAAAAAAAGGTAACATGCTATTTTGTACCAAAGAACTTGTTACAAATAAAGAGAGGAAATTTTGATAGGATCAAAAATGATATCGACATCAAAAAGCAACCCCCCTCCCCCTAGCGATATCTTATGGCATTATATGAAAGACCCTCCCCCCTCCCCTCTAATTTGATAACGTTATATTTGTACAGCCCATTAAGTATGAAAGGGGTTCGGCTCTTAATTTAGGTAAATGGGTTTTTCATGCTGAATTAACAGTTTTGGTTCAATTTTTGGATATATGTTCATACTGAAATGACGCTTGCATGATAAGTTTTAGGAAATGACTAGTATCCTCCCCCCTCCATCCACCCTAAATTAGATAAATGGGTTTTTATGCAGAATTATCCAACGTGTGTCAAATTTTGGGTATAAGTTCTTTCTAAAAAGGCTTATATATAGTATATAATGCCTGAAGAGTTTTGAAAGTTTAATGGTAAGTATAGAGGGGGGAACGGGGGATGACCTCTCTTAAATTAATAGCTTTATACACAGAATTATCCGATTTGCTTGGAATTCATATATTCATTATGATAAGACGTATATCTGATTAGTTATGGGGTTCTTGTGCTTATTATAAAGAGGGCCGGGCAAGTATATCCCCCCTCAAATTAGAAAAATCGGTTTTTATGCAGAATTATCCGATGTGTTTCAAATTTCAAATGCAGGTTGTATCTGATAAGGTGAATAGTTTTAGGGGTTTAATGGCTAAGTATAGAGGGGAAACAAAAGAATACGCTCCCCTTAAATTATATAAACGTCTTTTTACGCAGAATTATCCGATTTGCTTCATATTTTAGATATAGGTTCATTGTGATAAGGCGTATCTCCGATTAGCTATGGGGCTCTTTTGCTAATTAAATAGGAGGAGGGAGGACGATTACTCCCCCCCCCCCTAAATTAGATAAATTGGTTTTTATGAAGAATTATCCAATGTATTTCAAATTTTCGATATAGGTTATTTCTGATAAAGTGGATCCATGAATAATTTTAAGGGTTTAATGGTTAACTAAATAGGGGGGAATGGCGGATAACCCCCTTAAATTAAATAAATGTTTTTTTACGGAGAATTTTCAGATTTGCCAAATTTTGATGTAGGTTCATTATCATAAGGCGTATAAGCTAATGAATGTTGTTAAAATAGCGCGAGATGCATCAGTCCATTTAGGAAACACTTACGGGGGAAGAAGCTTTTTTTCGACATTTAACGGAGGGGGATGTAGAGGTCTGCACGGGCCCGGGCTTGGCCCGTGGCCCGTACCCGTTTTTAATAATATAAAATTCAAAACAAATTTGCATGCTCTTTTCAAAGAGATAGTTATGCTAGATATTTATTTTTAGAATTCTAAAAATAGACTAAGTATTTTTTTTTTTTTTAGACTTTTAATGTATTAATCATCTAGTCACGTGTTTATTATTGAAGGTTGTACAAGGATTTAGTATTTGATTACTATAATTTAACAGCTTAATACACGGCTTATAACATAACTGAGAGATAATACTTGATGGAAATAATAGTCTATTCTAAGCAAAACGGCTAAATTTGTGTACTAAGAACATTTTTTGGAAAAATATTGTTCACATTTTCCAGTTTATATATATGCATATATATTTTCGTATAATTCCCTCTTAATATTTTTTCAATAATAATAATAATAATAATAATAATAATAATAATAATAAACGAAAGTATTAGAAAACAAAGTGTAAAAATACAATCAATATAGATATATATTAGTCTTAAAAAATTGTATAAATACAATATCGAAAAAAGCAAAACTTTTGAAGATTGTGCTATTTTATAAAAGAATTCAAAACTTCAAAGACCTGGTTACTAAATAGTCAGACTTAGTCGCAGATGAGCAGATTGAAATTAATAAAATGATTTGTAACAAAAATATTTGAGATTGGAAAAAAAAAAATTATGCTGCAATATCTAAATAACAAGAACTAAAGTTATTGCTATCTAAAGTAAACTGTATGGCTGCGAATCTAGACTTATCATTTCGGAAGGGGCTAAAATACTGTAAAAAATTCTGAAAAGAAATATCAAAAACGTTAATATTTTTGCTTTAAAAAGAGTTTTATGATTTCGGTAATGCACACATTATACAATCAAATCTGCTAATTTGGAATTTGCATGGGATTGGATTTTCGCTTTAAGCAGGCTCTCGTCTTAACTAGTAAAAATTTACGGCACGTAAAGAGAGCCTGCGTATATCTGACATTTAGATGATATTGTTATTTTGTGGTCTCAGCAAAAAAAAAAAAAGAAATCTTTTAATGAAAACCTGCTGAAAACGGAATATATTTACAGTTCCTTTAAAATTCATTTTTTTTAGATTTCATTACTTTTTGATAAACTTTCATAATTAATTTTTCTTTTTGAAATTTCGGTTCCCACCCCCTGAATATGCCACTGCAGTCTAGTAAAAAAATGAATAAATCTCATCTTTATTTGGAAGCCAACTTTCCAAATTTCCGATTGTATAATAATAATAGCAAGTATAAGCAAGTATAGCAAGTATATACTTGCATAATAGCAAGTATTTTCGGGAAATGCATAGTATTATCTGATTTTTGAATGCTTAAATAAAAAGGTAATTAAAATAAATGAATAAATAGGTAAATAAATAAATGAAAAATTCTGCAGAAAATTTTCCATGAATTATATAGATTAAAGAAGTTAATATAAAAAGTAAAGAAGAAAAATAAACTTTAAAACAAATAACATTAGATTTGAATATTACTTAAAAAAAAATATTTAAAAGGAAAAAAAATAATAAATATATTTTAACGCTAAATATATTGTTTTATGTAGTAATATGTGAATAAGTTTAAATGGGAATAAAATATCCATTCAGAAATTATTTTTTTTTTAAAGTATAAAGTTCTGTTTAATTCAGTCAATCCTAATTTGTTAAATCTAAAATATAACTATGGTTGATATTTTCAATGTAACTTCACTCAAATTTTAACATCTGTTGGCTCATAGTTAAAAGATGCATTTCCATGTGTGAAGGTCATTAACGAATGCTTTCAATAGGTAACGCCAATACATAAGTCCTGAGGCAATGCAGCCATTGAAATAAAAAAAGATATGTCACATTTGAAGATTGAGTGGTTTATGTTAAATGAATCGGCATGGGGAGAAACACCTGACTTGCTACTGGTAGCTTTTTTCTTAGTGTTCTCAACTGGTCCGCTCAACAAGCGCAAAACGCTTTAGAACTTTTACAAATTCATTTTGTAACAGAAAGATATAAAATTGGAATGCCTGGCTTGACTATGGAAGCAATTTCGAATTAAACTTAGTTTTCCTTTTTATGATAATTAAATTACCTATCCAGTTCTAAGCTATCACGTGATCACCCTTTTTCTGCTTTTGTCGGGAAATATGCTTAAAAATGTCAGTTTTGAGGGCTTGTTATGAAAGATTTATTGTGTTTAAAAAAAATAAATAAAAACAGAAAATTGAGTGCAATTAGACAGTTTCGGTATACCAACACCTGTTATTTTCATGCATTTCCGGACAAAAATAAATTAAAGCATATGTCACAAAGTTGTCCTTTTAGATTTAAGAGCACCCTTAATAGAAACATTTTTTTTTTTTTTTTTAGTAAATCGCTCGTATAAAAATAAGAATAAAAAATTAATACACCAAAATCAATTTTATTTGAGGCTAAATTGCTATGCTAAAATTGAATCTAGCATAATGCATAATAATATAAATTATTATGCATTAATATTATACATTAATATGCTTAAATAATATAAATATAATATAATTACTGCATCATAAAATACAATATATGATATAATATTATATTATATATACATAATTTATTCTACATTCATTGCAGATGTTGAATTGCATTATTTTATAATGATTATTATAAAATAATGCAATATTAGTTTATATTAATTTTACATGCAATATTAGTTTTTATTAGTTTTATTAGGTTATATTAGTTTTTTTTTTCTTTTTTTTTAGTACAACTTATAAAAGATCTATGATTTTTTACGAGTTTATCAATTTCCAAAAACATTCATAGATAATTAATTTCATTTTTTTTTGGGGGGGGGGGGGGGAGGTTCTCTTTTTTATTACCGATGTGGTTGTATCTTTGAAAAGTTGTACCTAAGGGTGTATTCGAAAAAACGCTTTTCCACCTTCAGCAGCCCAAAATCTTCCGATACAATTTCAGACATATTTTTAAAAGTAGAAACATGAAATTTGCTGAGGGGATTTTTGAAGGGACGTATAAGGTGCCGTGTAATGTCTTTTTACGCTCAATTCATTAGAATTTGATTTATAAAAAATTAACTTCTCAGGAAGACCCTTTCTTTCGTTCCCAAATCTCCCACGTCGGAAAAATCGGTTCAAATTGCCGTTTTTGATTGCTTTTTTTGCAACATTTTGTGC
>CAXHSM010001184.1:0-23000 GCA_964019185.1 Maratus speculifer | reverse complement strand
CTATTCCTGGTTTTTTATTGTACATTTAACTCTATGCGGTTTGCCCATATTTTTTCGTTTCCTAAAAACAACTTGAATCTGTTGTAGACAGAAATATTTTAAAACAGTATATTCATACCAGATAAATAGGCATCGAGTATATTTTAGAAATAAACATGGACAGAAAATTTTAATTAGGACTATTTTTACAAGCATTTTTATGAAAATTCAGGAAAGCTCTCAAGATGCTCGGAGGGTTAAGAAGTTATTTTCATTGTACAAATTAATTACGTTAATAATTTTCAATACAAAATAACAAAGTCTTACCAAAAACATATCTTTTATGAAACTCCGAGCTTTTTCATATTCTGTTGATATGGAGGGATCTATAATTTAAAAACAAAAACAGTTGTAAAATTAAGCTTATTTATTCAATTAATTATTTTATTATTATTAGGAGCCATTATTTCGAAAATCAGACAAAGTGCTATAGTTGTATTTTTTTATTTGCTTAATTATTATTAATATTATTATTATTTTTAATGTTGGAATAGGTTATATTTAATGGTTAATGTGCAATTTTGAAGCCCTTTTCCCTGTAGAAAATGTCAAAGTTCAAGGTCATGAATGTCATTTTTCAGGAAAAGTGAAATGCCAGTATGTTTTGAGTGCTTATCTCTGGAAAGCAACAACATCCCAAAATTCTTTAGTCATAAACTATTGATATAACGCTGCCTGCTTACAAGGAAGGTCTCCATACGGGCAAACTCAGAAAATTCTAAAAAAATTACAGAATGTTCGTCTCATGTCGATATATATGTTTATTAAAAAATTTTAGCGGAACATTTCATTTTTTTTTTTTTTTTTTTTTTTTTTTTTTTGGCAATTTATCACTGTTGGAAACGAAATAAAATTTCAAAAAATACTTTTTAAGGTAAAAATGTTTCATGATGAACTTTTTTTAAAAATATTAATTTAAATAATTTTAGTTTTGTCTGTTTTAGTTTTTTTAACTATAGTTTTGTCAAATATATATTTAAAATGAAAGTTAACTATGAAATTTCATGAATTAAAATGAAAATTATTATTTTTTTAATTCGTTTCAATATCAAAATTAAGTTTAAAAGAGCATTGTTGATTCAATTTTGCTGTAATGGAAACAAAAACTTCTCCAATATTGAAATGTATTACTGCTTTATTTTGGAATACACTTAAATATATGAAAATATATTTTTAATATGAAAATATTTTTTATGTATATAATTATTTTTAAAGTGATAAAATGAAATACTAGCTGCTACAACAAGCAATATATATATATATATGTAATACAATATAAAATATATATTAAGCTCTCTCATTGTTTAAGTTTAAATTCATTGAATACCATTACATGCATTCTAAAAATCTATTAACAAGCAATTTTCAGTTACATAAAAATCGTTTGCTTTTGGCGAGGAAAAATGCTGCTTGCCAAACCGCGGGATGCTTTCGTCTTTTCATGCCCAATATTCGAAATGTTTTTTTTTTTTTTGTTTTTGTTTGTTTACAAACTTTCTATTGTAATTCCGCTGCTCAATTTGACTGATCCTTTATTACATACGTAAGTAGTTTAATTAATATTTTTCTCAAAATATTCTGAGAATGCCCAGTATGGAGACCTTCCTTGTTAGTAAAATTTACTTTTTTTCATGGGACATTGTTACTTTACATTGTTATGTTGCCACAGAATGTAATCAAAATGACATTTTTTGTCTGTTTTTCACGCTTATCTTGTTTAAGCAATTGTACCCCATTTTTTTTCGTATAAAATATGAAAGTGTACTACTAAGTCAAGCTAAAAAATATCGAACTTTACCGAGATCTTACTGCTGCTACAGATATACTCTGTTAAATATTCAAAAGTTTCAAAATCTGCAACATTTCAATTACTCCTATTATTGTCCTATCTCAAAAAAAGCAACAAACTTGAATAAAACAATATATATCATGTAGTTGATGAACATATGTACAAAAACATAAAAAAGGGAAAAAGTGAGGTCTCATGATATTTTTAGAAGAAAAAAAAATGAAAAAAGTTACAAAAAAGAGCAGTGTCACTTTTCCCTTATCAGTTACGCTATAAAACATTGGGAAATGGGATGATTCATTTTCTGAGAAGTGACACTGTTCTTTTTTGTAACTTTTGTCATTTTTTTCTTCTAAAAATATCATAAGACTCCACTTTTTCTTTTCCATGTTTTTGTATATATGGTGAGCAACTACATGATATATTTTATTTTATTCAACAATGGCATTCGCAATCTTGAACTTTGACATTTTCTACCGAGAAGGAAAAAAATTTTCAAGGCTTCAGAAATGCACAATATTCATTAACTATCACCTACTTCAACATAAAAAAAAATATCAAGCAAATTAAAAAATACAACTATCAAAATATCACTTTTTTTGTCTGGATTTCGAAATAATGGCCCTTAACGATTAAAAATTACCTCACATTTTTAATAAATTTAACCTTTTTTTTAAGTACATGAGAAGGTTCATTATGTGATTTTATTTACAAATAATATTGTTAATCATCATAAAAAAATTCAAAACTTTAACTCAATAAATAAAAAATATTTTTAAATGTATCTCGGGCCTCCTTAAGCCATGAAAAAAAAATCGTAACATTATAAGGTATCAAGTTCAATTTTATTATTTTGTAAGAAAAAGGGTTACCATTTGGTGTATACGTCAGATATTCTGGAAAGTAATTTCCAAGTTTAGCACCTCTTTCTATCTTTTCTTGAAGCAAATCTTGCTTATTTAAAAACAAGATGAATCCAGATTCTTTTAAAAATCTGAAATGTCAAAAAAGAGAAATTCAGATTATGCAATAGAATGCAAAGATTCTCAATGGATATGATTGAGGATGCTCGAAATTCCATTTAAAGGCAATCCGAAATTGGAAGAATAAATTGCATCGCCCCAAAAATCGAAATGAAAGAAAATTAATGTTGTATCCCAATGCAAATTATAAATGGAATATGTAATCACGTCTCTAATATTAATTGTATCCATGCATTTAAAGAAAAATCAAATTACTAATTTATAGTAAACTAGCAGCCTTCGCCCCTACGCTAGTCGGTTTCTTTAAAGAAAACTTGAATCAAACAAAATTCATCTGGTGAAGATTTAGAAAAAGCTTAATATCTAATCAGACTTCTATAATTGCTGTCTTATTCGTATAATGTTACATTATCTGGTTCAAATCCGATGTTAACGAAATAATACACAAAATAATTCTTAAAATGTCTGACGTACCTATGTTTAACTATGATTTTAATAGGTGTGTTTTCTTGAATTTCCCGCTTCTACCTAAACCTGCTGAAGAGATATGGCGAAACGCCACAAAAGTGCGATTACCAAATTAAATCAGCTTAGGAGGAAATTTTTTAAATTGATGAAACGCATGTTTAAGTTAGTTTTATTAGATTAGGTAGCCTCAAATTCATGCCTCTACCCAAAACTGCTGCTAAGGTATGATGAAATGATCTAAATTTTCGTATCTCCAGTTAATCCTTTTGGATGTGAGAAGGAGGGGATTTCTAAAACCACTGAAATTAATATTATATATGTAGGCTTGTTATCTAGAATTTCAATCGTCTACCTAAAATTGATGCTAGGATATATAGCTAGTGATGGGAAATGCTCAAAAATTTACCAATCGAGAAAAAAAAAATCTACATTGTAAATCACACAATTGATACAATCATCGATTACTTCCGAGAATCTATAATGTACATGTCCTACTATTGTCCATTAAATTAATACATTTTACATATTTATAAAGGATTTTAGTAAATATATGGTAGTTAAAACAGATGAAATTAGAAAACAACGCACCATTTAAAAGCTGAAAGGGAACCACATTAGTGCAAAAGTCATGTGACGGCATCCCCTGGTTTCAAATTGTTGAAAAGGCGCAAGTAAGTATAAAAAAATACAGGAGGTTAAGTATTAAAACTTATAATTTTTCGTTAATTAGCAGCAAAATGGCCGAAAAAATAAGAATTAAATGCACATCCTGGTAGCAAAAACAGAAACTAAATGGAAGGTAAGTGCGTGATAATTATTTTTTATTGATTTTTCTACGTAATTGAGATCAGTTCTATAATTTCCCCATTACTGGAAGACTTCCTGAAGGAATACGATAACCGTACCCCCGAAACGGACAAATTGAGGGGAGCGGGAGAGCACGGGAAATGCGTAATATTAATAAGTAGTTACAGGGATTTTCCAACAGTATATCACATGAGGGATGTCGGCTAAATTTAGAAAAATACCCCCTGAAGGGACAAAATGGGGGGAAGAGGCGCGGAAGGTGTATAATATGACATAGTGTAAGAGAGATTTCCAATGACATATCACATGACCAGTGCAGGCCAAATTTAGAAAATTGTGTTGTTTGATTGATTTCATGTACACCAGGGCTGTCCAACGCGGCGCCATGACGCCCTTTTGAAAGAATTCCATTATTAGACATTTTTAGAAGTAAAATTACATTATAAAGAATTCTTTGTCTAAAATCATTTATGTTTGCAACAGAGATATTTTCAAAACCTGTAAAAAGACATTAAAAACCAGTAACATACTTTAAAAATTTAATCATGCATATTTTCACGATTTGCAGTTTTTTTTATAAAGTGTAATTGTGATTATTAAATTTGATTAGAATCAGAAATACATCTTTTTAATACTTAAGGAGTAACAGAAAAAGAAACGTTTTTCGCCCCCCCCCCTTCCGCTCCTCTGAAGGTGTTCATAAATGTTCAGCTTTTTTCTTTCTGTTATTGTCATATTATTGGACCATTGGCTGTTTTATACGAATAATAAATGGGGCTTAATTTTTCCTCTTGATTTTTTTAAGTTTATTTTTTTTTTATTTTTTTTTTTTTTCAATTTGTTTAGAAAAATTCACAATTTTCATTTATGAAAACACTTTTAGACTATATCTATGAAATTAAAAATATGGCTTTGTTACTATCATGTCTGTCTTTGTTTTTTTACATCTTATAAATCTAAATTCAGGCCTTCAAAATAAGTCAAAGCTTGTTTTAATATCTTAAAAGGAACGCAGCAATATCTCTCATTTCCATATTTATTTATTTTCTTGTTGTTCTTATTATATTCGCAATTAAAATTTCTTGCACCTTACCTTACAAACATTTTTAGATAGGTCTCTCATGGAAAATGCATAATTTGAAATTTAATACACTTACCTCCAGAATTATAAGGGTCTTTTGCCTATTGCTGTAAAATCCCTTTACATTATGTTGAGATGTATGTGTATACTAAAACTGTGCGATAATATTGCCGTATGTTTTCAGTCAGGTAATTAATGGCGCCCTTTGTTTAATTCCAATACCTGAGGTGCGCCCCTGCTCGCTAAAAGATTGGACAGCCCTGATGTACACTATTTTAAAAAAATACTGTGAAATTACGGGTAATCTATTATTAAGTCTTATATAAAACTACAGAGATTAGAAATGCCTAGATTCTGTTAAATAACAGACAAATTAATCGGGAAATTTACAATGGATTCTATAAATCAGGCCTGTCCAACTTTCCCGTAACCAGGAGCGCATCTTGGCACTTGGGACTTAATGAAGGGCGCCATTATTTACGTGATTGAAAACATGTGGCAATATTATCGCATAGTATTAGTATACCCGCATGTCTTAACATACTGCAAATGAATCGTACAACGGTAAACAAAAGATCTCCAACACTTCTGGAGTTACAGTAAATTTCAAACTATAAATTTTTTTTATGAGAAGTCTATATCAAAAATGCTTGTAGGGTAAGGCGCCAGAAATTTTAATCGCGTCTGTAATAATATATATATATAAATATGAAAATTAGAGATATTGCTAAGGTTTGTTTTAGAATGTGAAAATATGGTTTGATTTATTTTGAAGACGTGGATTAGTTATGAAAAGTACAAAAACAAACAAGCATGATAGTGACCAAATAGGTGGTTTGGTCACTGTGTAGGGGGTTTCAGAGGAATAGACTGGAAGTGCTTTCACAGATGGAAATCATTCTGCACTGTTTATTAATTTTTCTAAGCAAAATTATAGAAAAAAATAAAGAAAGAAAACCCTGTAAAATTTCAAAAGTGAAGAAATATAAATTAAGCCCTTTTGTCCATTATATAAAACAACCAATGGGTCAGTGTGACAACAGTAAAAAGAAAAAAGCTGAACTTTCATGCACATGTATCTTCAAGGGAGAGAAGGGCAGGTGGAAACATTTATTTTTTTCTTACTTTTTAAGTATTTTAAGTAAGTACGAACTATTAAGAAATTTAACTATCCTAATTACATTGTACAAAAAATAACTAAAAATTGCCAAAATATACAAAATTAAAATTTTAAAGTTATGTTTCTGGTTTCTAATGTACAACGACAAGCCAACACCATGCTAAACACAGATTTTAAAAATATATCAGATAAAATATTAATGATTTTAAAGAAAGCATTCTTTATAATCGAATTTTACTTCTAAAATGTTGAATAGCAGGAGGGTGCCATGGCGCCCGCGGGCGCCGCGTTGGACAGCCCTGCTATAAATTAACATCATTAAAATTACACAAGACTCTGTAAATTTATTTTTAATGATAATAATTTAATTTAGTGTTCAAAATTAGTGAATCACTCAAACTTTAATGAGCCTTGAGGAATTTGAATTTTTCGAGTAAATTTGAAGTGTTGCACTACTTTTTTTTTTTTTCCCACACACAGTTTGTTTCTGGCTTTCCTGGGATATGACCTCGAGATCCAGGGCCCGATTAACCTCTGAAGTTGTGGGAAGCACAGTGTCATTTTGGGGGCCCCTTTCAATCGGGAGCAGTTTTCTAAATTCGACTTACCTGTACTACAAATATTATTTCAAAATGTGGCTGAGTTTGTTCACCTATATTTCATTAAACAACTTTTTTAAGTTCCTCTTATACAAAAATTGGATACCATCAAGAAAATATGCGAAAATGATTTAATAATAAAAATATTGGTTTGATAAAAAGGTTTAATTCAACATGTGCGCGCAACATAAAATATCAATATTCTGAAATATTTCTCTTAATTTTTGTAAAAGTTTAAATTATTAATATTTTATATCATGCATACAAGCCAAATTCCTTAATATTCAAATTCTATATGTAAAATAGACACCAATCTAACATTAAAATTACCTATCAATAAATTCAATATAAAATTTGGGGCCCCCTATTTTCTCAATTTAGGACCCCTTCAGATATATATTAAGGAAGCACATGCTTCTCGTGCCTATTCAGTATACATTTATATTGAATTTGAATATTCTGTATTTGAAAGAGTGCAACATCATTAAAAACACTGCAAACGATCTTTCCTCAATGAGCTTCATGTAACAGATTTTTTTTTTTTTTTTTTTTTTAGTGTCCTTGTAAACGAACAACGAATACTACAAACTTTCTTTTTAATATCGAACAAGCCATGGTAAACTTCAGTTGCGGATATGCATGCGGTCAGGCACACCTAATTCATAAACTCGCTTCTAAAAACGCTTATACTCAGGCCTTTATTACCGCATGAACAAATCGGTACTTTGCCCATGTGCTCCGGACCTTATGGGCCCTCCAAATCCATTTATTAAATTATAAAATATTTACTTTCTTTTTCCAATTTCAATTCTTGCATAGGTTGAAGATATTAAATTCATCTTAAAGTAACAAGGTGGAACCTCTCGAAATTCGACGAAAGAAAATCTTAAAAGAAAAACTTATTTATTTATAATAAATCTACAAAATTAGTTACAGTAAAAAATAAACCTTATATTGGTCAGTCTAACTCTCAAGTAAATAATATGTTAAGCTAAAATTAACAGAATACTATAAAACTCACTCATTCAGATTATTAAACGGATTAAAACTGAAATTCACCGGATTTTTTAACAAACACATTTTAATTTCTATTTTTTTTTTTTTTTTTTCTTTCAATTTTGGGAGAAAATGAACTAATTTTGTTGCCACAATTACAAAATTGGTACTAAAAATTATAAAAAAAAAATTAATGTATCAAAAATAAATTGAGATACAGCTTTGAAACAAATTGCATTTAAAAGTTTTTTTTTTTTTTTTTTTTTCTGTATACGATGGTGTAAAAATTTAAAATGCACGATGTTTAGAAGTACAAAATTTGCAGTACCGAAAATTGCAAAACCGAAATTGCATGGGAAAATGTTGCGCATTTTAATATCTTTTCTTTCTTTCTTTCTTTTCAATTTTAAGAGAAAATGGAGGGATTATGTTGCCACAATTACAAAATTGATACTAAAAACTATTTAAAAAATTAATATCTCAAAAATAAATTGAGATACAGCTTTCAATCAAATTGCATTTAAAAGTACATTTTTTTTCTCTATACGACGGTGTAAAAATTTAAAATATGCCATGTTTAGAAGTGTAAAATTTGCAGTAGCGAAAATTGCAAAAGCGAAATTTCATCGGAAAGTGTTGCCATTCGCAAAATGACGTATGCGTTACGCACATATACGTTTGGCCTTTATAATATAGAAGATATAACAAATTGCTAAAGTTATATAAAAGAGTTTTGTTCTGCACTAAAGGGGAAAAAGGTGAACTTTTATTATTTAAAGTATTTAATTTAGAATTGATGGGGCTAGGAATTTCCTTCTATTTATATCTAGGGTGCGAAAATGTGTTTATGCATTTTACACATACACATATGAGTGGTCATCAGTTCTATTTGAATAGCGTTGCAATTATTCGAAAGGGGCCCCCCCCTAATTTATCTCTGACCAGGTCCCTAATTAGTCATAATCAGGGTTTACTTAAGCTGTTATCAGATTCAGGAACTTTATGCGCGACAAACTTTTCAGCCGATTTTAACGAACATGTTCTACAAGAAAGCCTCCGTACAGGATGTCTGACATCACAGCTAGTCGTCCATTGTAATTATGCTGAAGACTCTGTGACTTTCTCTAGTGTTATTTTTTTAACTTACAAAGGAAGAAAAAATATTATATTCCTAAAACAATACAGAAATTGATATTTATTTAGTATTTATTAGACACTAATATACTGTTTAAAAAAGATTATTAAAAGAAAAGGGCTTAGTTCAGTAAAAAAAAAAAAAAAAAGGAAAAAGTAAGTCGTATTTTTATATCAACTATATTTATTTTACAACGATATGTTTCATTTACTTAATGGCAGTAACGTAAAATTTTAAAAATCTTTGTTTTTTTACAGGATCAGAAATTTTATTAACCATTATTATAGATTTATTTATCAGCTTTAACTCTTCTTTACTCTTTTTTAGAATCAATATTTCTATTTAATATGCAACATTTTTCTTAATTTTAATAGCTACAAAACAGCATCTAAACATTTTGCCTTTAAATATATAAATATTTTATTTATTTATTTCAGAAATTGTATAAATCTACTAGCAGTTACCCGTGACTTCGTTCACATAACATTTAAAGAAGAAATAATTGATCAATCAAGCAAAAAATTTCGATGATGAAAAGCATGTGTAATTAACTTTTTATCGCGAATTTATGGTAAAAAACTTCTGATAATCCCTATTTGCTAATTTGTTTGCTGGTTAAAATTTTCCTTTCAGCGATTAATACTAACAGATAGAAACATTCTTGAATTCTTTTGTTCAGCCCTGTAGTTTTCCAAGTGCCTTTAATACATGAAAGTATCTTTCAAAAATTTAGTTCAAACAAAAATATTTCTTATTACTACCTAAATTACGTTTTAAGAAATTATCATCCGAAGACATCCTTGTATTCAGTTCTTTGCGGGACCCTGTATATCATTTTATATATATACTACAAACATTTCTCAGTTTATTAAATGCAGTTTAAAATAAAAATGCATATTATATTTTATTTAAAAACCACCTTTAAGTAAATTACGCTGATATTCAGTAACCTTTCAGAGATCTTTTGTATAACCCTGTATATCTAAATTTAAATATTTATACTATTACCATTTATACTCTCCATTTAATATGCATACATTTAGCGAAACATAAAAGCACATATCATAATTCAAAATGCATTTCATCCATGCAACAGTCATCATCCATCATATACAGTACTTCGAATAGAATATATAATATTTGAAATCTTTTGTGTGTCCCTGTAAATGCTATGCACTTCATATTATGCATGAAATAACTCACATCAAGCCTCAGCAACGTATATCAATTTGATTATACATGAAATCGTTTACCATAATTAAAATATGTCAGAGACGGTTCCTCCCTTTACTCTTATGCAATGGAATTCTTCTGTGTAACCCTGTAAATGAATAATGAGTATCCTTTTCACTACATACTTTACAAAATGCATATTTTAGTGCACTTTGTAAATGCATATAAATTTGAGTATGTTTCACAGGGTGTAACATCGTTAAATTTAATTAAAACGATTTTCCCCATAATGCCGTAATGTAAGGAAATTTTTTGACAATCCCTGTAAATAAACTAATCATGGTAGAAACTTTATTTTCAATAGGTATTCGTGCTAGGTAAACGTTAAGAACGTCCAAAAATTTCATGGAAATCAGAGTATATTTACTAAAGTTAGAAAGCGACCAGACAGACAGACAAACCGAAAGCATAATAACTTTTCAACTTTGTTCGAAAGTGTTAAAAAATCGAGCCAAAAATATATTAATCAGTAGTTTTATTTTCCGCCTATTCCCCACAAAAAATTTCTTCCATTGATAATTATGAGTTTTGAATAAAAATATTCATTTGTATGTAACTTATAACTTATTAATTAATATAAGTAAAAAATATTTCTGATTCATTTTAAATATGACGTCATTATTTATCTCCTCCATTAGCTACTGATATTCATACCCCTTATATTTTTAACGACTGCTATAAAGTACCTGTTTTATTTCAACTATGACGTCACATTTTCATAAGTGAACCATTTTATTAAAAATATAGTTCTTTTTCATTCTTTTTACTTTTAATTTATGCCAATTATTCCAATTTTTTATTTTCTTGGCAACATGAAAGGAAAATGGTTAAATTTTATCTGAAAAAATGCCTATTTATTTTGTATGAAAAATAATTAAATTTTGAATTATTAAGGAAAATATTTGAATAAAATAAATAAAAATTAGCCTATGTTCATTCCACTCCTATAATCTATCCATATGCAAATATTCAAAGACATTAATCCATCCGTTTTCAAGCCAAGTTCATTCCAATTTTTCGGACACACTTTCGCATTTATAATATACTAGCTGTTACCCGTGACGTCGTTCACGTAGCAGACGTAGCATAAAAAAAAGGATAAACGCTTTAATTAAACAAAACATTTCATTAACAATAATCTAAAATATATGTAACACATGTCTTATACCAGGCTATGCAGTAGTTTTTTTTTTTTTTTTTTTTTTTTTTTTTTTTTTTAATAGGGGACTTAAAGAACTCAGTCAAATAAATGGAAAATGTGTTAGATAATATTAACGATCGCGAAAATGAAATTGCAACCATTTATACTGTAGAACACCTGTAACGCACCCCAATGGTACAGAAATCATGTTGTAGTACATTTCAGAATTCCATATCAAAGAAAGAAAAATCATGTGTTAAACCTAGGTAATAAAAAAATATATATATATATCCAACATTTCCATAATACATAACTTCGCCGGCCCATTCTTTTCTGCATCTGTGTATGTGATCTATGTGCTTGTAAATATTCTAAATACAATGTTAAAAATTTGCTTAGTTAGAAAAAGTATAACGAAGATTAAAATTCACCTTTAGCAATTTCTAATAATAGACAGAAACGTACTTGAATTCTTTTGTACAGTCCTGTATATTACGTGCAAATATTTATACGACCGCATATTTAGCTTAAATTATTCAAGCAAAAATCCCGATTCAAATTATTGAATTCATATTTCCGGGAATCGCTATTGCACAGGTGACCATATATCCAGTTTATAGTATAGTCCGATACATGATTTATTTAAATTCTACAAACATCTCTTATTATACCAAATTTAGCTGAACTTCAGGATGCATTAGTTTTCCTTAAAATACATACTATAATTGAAAAAGCTCTTCAGCAATCTTTTCTAATAGACCATACTTTGGATACAATATCTGAGATCTGGACACAGGTCCAAAATCTTTTATGCGTCTCTGTAAATGAACAACAAATGTGATGCAAATCATACTTTACTGCTAGCATATTAGTAAATTTCAGTATTTATCATTGTATTGATTATCTCTACACACTATGAGTACTTTACTTAACTATTCGATAATAACCATGTTCTTGTGAACCTTAAAAATGCATGTAAATTTCATTACATTTAAAATTATGTAACATTATCAAAATACACCACAAATGATTTTTTCGCCGTATATCATAATGTAAAGTCTCCTTTTGAGTGCTCCTGTGATTCAGCTATAATTGCTACCTGGTTCATTTTCAATGCCGCACATGATATAGCAAATCTCAATAACGTATGTTATTTTCGTATGAATTCCACTATATTTACTCAAGTTGAAACACGGACAAACAGACGGCAGACCCCAGGCACTCGGCATCCGGTATACAGACAGGTTGAAGTCGTAAACACTTTTAGACCATGTTAGAAAGTGTCAAAAAGGGGGTAGTTTCCGTAAAACGAAAAGAAAAAAAAAACAGAATTTTTGAAAATTTAAAAATTTATACTTTGTTTCAGATATGACGTTACATCGATATTTTTAAAATTTTTAATGGAAAGTATTCCTGTGACGTCACAATTGGTAAAAAGTTGAATATTATGCCTCGAACCGAAAGAAAGAAAAGGGTTCATTTTTATTACGGATTAATATCTGGAAAAACTACTAAAATATTCATATTGTTGTAAAGTGTGAAGTTATATTCTTGTGAAGTCTTCTAAGTGTAAAAGAAATTTTATATAATCGTCTGCGTGATACAAGAAGAAAAACAGTATTCCTCTGACGTCACAATTGGTAAAATCGCAGTTTTTAACCTCGAACCGAAAAACAGAATAGGGTCCATTTATTTATTTCATTTTCATTTATCACGTGAAAATCTTTCAGTTGAAAATAAATTACAGAAGAGAAATAATTATTCCGGTTTTTTTATTTTTTGGCAACGAAAAAAGAAAGATGATTAAATATTATGGAAAATTTTTCAATTTATTCTGTATGAAAAATAGTGAAATGTTGAATTATTAAGAAAAATATTTGAATAAAATAAATAAAAATTAGCCTATGTTCATTTCAGACCAATAACCCATCTATATACAAAAATTCAAAGACATTAATCCATCCGTTTTGAAGCCAAGTTCATTCCAATTTTCGGACACACTTTCACATTTATAATATATATAAGGATTTGTCGAGTTATGCTTTCAAAGCAAGCATATAAATTTTTAATTTTTGTGGTCCATCTCAGTAAGATTGAATATAAGATTACAAATAAGCATTTCTATTAAATATGTATCATTTCATGCTTGTCTAATATAAATTTTTTATAACGATTTATTTAAATTAATTATTGTACTACAAATGCAGGGTCTTTTTTTTATTTTAATATTATTATTTCGGGAGAAAATTTTTCATGCTAAACTTTTACAACAAAAATTTCCTCTCGGGTCCGTTTAAACAAAATTTTTAAAACAAATCTAAAAAGATTTTTCGTTAAAAAAAAAAGAAGGGGGGGGGGTGCGATTTAAATTGGACAGTATTTATTATTTTATAATTAGATTTTCGCAGTAATATTTTCACAATATACTTCTTAAATTTAAATATATGAGATTAAATAATCCATTGAGTTACTATTGAAATAAGTAAATGTCATATAAATGCAATTGATATTTGCTTACTAAATATAATTATATTATCATAATTTTACTTGATATAATCATATAAATATCATCTAAATGTCTATAAATGTCACAATGAAACATATATTACAGTTTTTAGTGTAAGAGATTTTACTTTTATAAAAAATTATAAATAAATAAAATCAAATTTATGTACAGAATAAATTCTCATGGTTCTATATATATATATATTAATATCTAACTTGGAATTTGAATTTACATTTAATATTTTCAAAAAGAAAATGTATTATTTCTTTTTATAGTAAACTGATTTATTCTTTGATTATCTTTATTAAATACGTACGAAATATTTTTTTTCTATGATACCGTATGGAAAAGATTGAAATTACTACTGTTACTATAATCTCATATTGTTTTCATTGGATTTAATATCGAAAAACAGAAAAACTACAAATAATCACAAATAAAATAAAGACTGTTTTATTCACATTGGTTTATAAAATAATTCCTTATCACTGCGATAGACAATGTCACTACTTAATATCTTTTTTTTTTTTTTTTTTTCTTTTCTTTTCTTTTTCATGTATATGCGCGAGATCTCTCTTAACATTTTGGTATTAAAATTTATTAATTATTGAAAACTTTCATAGAAAAATAAGTATAAAATAGATTTTTGAAAAAAATGATTTACTCATCTCACAGTAATTTAATAAATAAATACTTTATGTTAACATTAGTATTTTAACTTTTAACAAAACATGCGTTATAAAATATCTATTCCTAAAGAAAACCTCAACATAAATTTAAAGCTAGTGAATAAATAATTTGAAACAAGAATTCTAATAGAAATAGTATAAAAAAGCTTCAGATTTCATATGATAAAATTGTGGAGAAATACTGCCATAAATACTTAAATATACCAATTTAATAAAATAAATAAAGTAGTTGAGATAAAAATGTGACTCACCTTAGAACATTTTGTAACTTTACGTAAGTATTTCCATGCTTCAAATGCAATTTTTTTAGAAAGTTATATGCTAGAAAGGAAATTGCAAACACTATAACAGGACGATTTTTTAGACGTGTATTCAGACCTTTTCATTTTATATTAAACAGTAAAAACACTATAAAAGTGTTTATATTTATTTATTTATTTATAAGTGTTTATATTTATAATAAGTGGTTATTAATTATAAAAAATTAATTTAAGATTATACAAAACAAGCATGTGTTTTATTAATGCTCACATAGTAAGCTACTCTGTGGACTATACTGCACTAGTATATCACTATGAGCTTTGAAGTAGGGATAAAGGATTAGTACCATGGACGACTGACCGTGACGTCACAATCCAGTTTACAGCTTGTCCGGTGGCTTTCTTATAGGACGTGTTGTTTTAACGAACATAAACACAAACTTTTTCCCGTTCAAAGAAAGAAAAAGATTACAATTGCCTTGGAAAAAGTCTCTGAAAAGGAGGAAAAGCAATATTACTAACTAGTACCAGGCGTTAATATTTATCGCCTATTCGTATCAATCGCTTATCTCTGATTCGTTGAAATGTTCGATGTTGGATGAAAAGTTTCGGCTAACGGAGACATTTTTGAAACTAGAAAAAGTTGGAGGACATTGCTGTTTCTTATCACACTGAATGTTGTGCGGATATTTCGTGGAAACTTGGAGGAAATCAAATGTTGGCTTAAAAGTCTCTCGAAATTTCGATGAATCTGATTATGCTACATGCTCTGGACTTACTACCGCGTGCAGTAATGAACTGTTTCTATCCTTCAACTCAGACGTGGTATTCCACTGACGCAAATATGAAATATCGACTCAATTTTGAAGACACAAACTTTTTTTTTTTTTTTCAACCGCACAGGAATCAACTCAATTTGCGTAAAACGATATTGAAAACAGGAAACCATAGATTTCAAGGGATAGAAATAACTTTGTAAAATCAAATTAAAAAGACACAAAAATCTTCAAATTTTCCAAAAACATTTTGTGACAGATTGACGCGTTTCAAGCACTGGAGATTCCGAAAAACATATTTTTAGAGGGGAAAAATTTGCCGTCCGTCTGTCTGTGCCTCTGTAAATACTCTATCTTCCGAACAAATTGAGATAGAGACTTGAGATTTGGTGTGCACTTAGTATGTAATAATACAAATAAGCCTAATGAATATCAGTCACCTCGAGGATCCGGAACTATTTGTTTTGGGGACTCTCGAAATATTCGTTCTGATAAAAGGTATATTAAAATATGCGAAATTTTTTATTGTGAAGGTTGGATGCAAAAGACAATGAAATTACACAGATTTTGCATAAAAAACGAAGTCGATCGGATCATGAGTTGTCGAGATATTTGTCATCCTGTTTTCCACACTCTTCGATTTTTCATGACCTTGTACTTCATTCAAATTTCAATTCAAAGATATATTTTAATTGGATATGAGACGCTTAATCTGACGCAGTAAACTTTTATAGTTAATTTGATTAACTGATTTAATTTTTTAAGAGGTTTACCTGCAATGTAAACTATTTTTTAAAAATTATTGACATTCTATGAATGTGATGATAAAATACAAAAAGTATCATAAATTTTAGAAAAAAACTTTATCTAAATTGTATAATTAAAATTAATACATACAATAAAGCTCATTTTACTTACTCCTCATACGTAGTATAGGGTAAGTCTTGCAATCGTTTTGAAAATCGAAAAAAAAAAAATTTGGCGGATTTACACGTTTTACATAGTGGAGATTCCGAAAAACATATTTTTAGAAAAAAAAATTGCCGTCCGTCTGTCTGTCTGTAAACGCTGTATCTCCCGAACAAATTGAGATAGAGACTTAAAATTTTGTATGAACTTAGTATGTAAGAATGGGACGAAGCTTATTTAATATCAAAAACTTCGATAATCCGGAACTATTTTTTGGGACTCTCGAAAAATTCGTTCTGATGAAAAGCATATAAAAATTTTCGATTTTTTTTTATTTTACGGAGTGGACGTAAACGACAATAAAATAACACAAATTTTGCACAAAGAACGAAGTCGATCAGATTATTAGTTGCCGAGATATTTGTGATCCTCTTTTCCATATTCTTCGATTTTTCATGACCCTGTATTTCATTAAAATTTCAATTCTGAGATATATTTTAATTGGAAATGAGACGCTTAATCCGATGCAGTAAATTGTTAGTTAATATGAGTATTATTTTTGGAGTTATACGGATGTTTCTTTTATGCAGTTCGGTATTACTTGAGTAGTTTGGTGTTTTATATAATTTGTCGCAATTAGTTCATCAGCAATTCATTAATAGATTATTACTATGTATATTAACAATATTTAAATATACGTTTAAATTTTGTTTTGGAATTGCAATGCACTGTATAAATAATTTTCATATGTTTTATTTTCATATATTATGTTATGCATATCCATGATGGGTAAGTATTACGGTGGCCCCCAACGACTAGTTTTATTCGAAAGCACAAATTAGACAGTTGATAAAAATCTTTTTGCTATATGCAGGGTGTCCCTAAAAAAATGGTATATACGCTAGAGGGTGATAGAACACATCAAGACGAGTAATAGTAAATAGGAAACCAAGGGTCCCGAACGTTTTCCAAAGGAGATAGCCGCCATTAAAGTTTGGAGTCCGAAATTTCAAATACACATAAAACAAGTTGGAAATTGCACGTGAACGTAGCAAATGAGGTGCGTTCGTACGATAAGGAAGTTTTAAAAATATTAAAATCTTGCTGATATAGTAGAGCGTACTACGGATACAGTATAGTAGTCGAAATCTTTTTTTGTGTTCCTGTAAATATACAGAAATAAATTTTTATTACACCTCAGAAACGTATATCTTATTCATAAAATGTGAAATAGTTGAATATAATTAAAACACGCCCCAAACAATGTTTCCCCGTATAGCATTATGTAGTGGAATACTTTTGTGTGGCCCTGTAATTTAATAATAAAAATTCTTTGCATCACAGATTGTACAGAATGCATATTTTAGTATATACTTCATAGATTCATGCCAATTCTATTATGTTCGAATGAGTGTAACATCATAAAAATGCATTTAAAACTTTTTTCCCATTGACCGTAATGTAATGGAATACCTTTGATTGTCCCTGTAAATGATCTATGCATCCGACTTTCATAACATTTGAAATGACTCGACAAAATTACGCAATAATTATATGTTTTAAATTTCAAACGATTAAAATACATTTGAAACTTTTTTCCCCATTGACCGTAATGTAACGGAATCCTTTTGATTCTCCCTGTAATTGATCTATCCATCCGATTTTCATAAAATTTGAATTGACTCGATAAAATTATGTTATTATTATATATTTTAAATTACAAACGATTCGGTTGGGTAGTTTTTGCGTTGTTATATGCGGACGGACAGACAGACAGACGGACGGACGGACTGAGCGACAACAATAGGTGCTACGTATTTACATAATTACGAACGCACCTGAAAACGGAAAAATTGGTCGATTGATTTGCGGTTTTCACTAAAACTATTCTTTATGTTGGTATTTTCTTGAAAATAAATTATAAAAATAAATTTCGAAAAATGCCGATAGAGGGCGCTTTAGACTTTGAAGTAATGAAAAACTATTTTTTGCCATGATTTTTTGCATCTCATTAACCGTTTAGACGCCGAATTAATATCGCAATGTAATAGTAATTTTGTTTTTCCTGTATTACAGCTTCAAATGTTTTAATTTATGCATACAAATATAGAAAATATAAAATATTTATATATTTCTCTAGTTTTTTTGGCTGTTTTCATTTCAGTGTTCGCATTTTGGAACGAGATTATTGACTGACAACCTATGCAAATATAACAAATTATTTTCCGCTATATGATATTGTATATTGTTCTTGAGTATTTTTTCGAATTTCAAAAATATTTAGATTATTATCGGTCATATGTAATTAATATAAAGAAATCGATAAACGCATACAATATACATTTTATGCAAATTAATGAATTTACATATTCCTTTATACCTGTGATAAATACTTAAACATAAATATTTTCATTTCTAAAGTTCAAATCAACCTTATATTTTATAGAGAAAAAAAGAACATCGTTATTATGTTGGAAAATATTTGTTTTGTATTACAAATAATGCAATGTTCCCATTTGGGAACATTGGCGCTTAAACGGTTAACCCTTTCCGTCACACTGTGCCCGGTCTGGGATACCTAATTTTAATTCAAAACTTGCAAACAACACCAGTAATATTTTAGTAAAATTTTGCTTTTACAATAAAAGCTTAAATTAAGGAATTCAAAATATTTAAAAAAATTCGTTTGTGAATTCCGGTGTCAGTCGATAATTTCTCATTTTAGTATAGATTTTGCTTTGCTCGTGCCGGAAAGGGTTAAATGGTTTTATAAGCTTAGACATAAACTTAAATTTTTAGCTCAAAATCTGAATAGTTGGGAGGGGTTAAGTAGCACAAACTTAACTGTGTTCAGAGGGTTTAAATTTCAAATGATTATAAAAACGGAAAAATTGGTCGATTGATTTGCGATTTTCACTAAAACTATTCTTTATGTCGGTATTTTATTGAAAATGAATTATAAAGATAAATTTCAAAAAATGCCGATAGAGGGCGCTTTAGACTTTGGAGTAACGAACAACTATTTTTTATGTTATTTTTTGCATCTGATTAAATGTTTTCGTAAACTTAGACTTAAATTTTGAGCTCAAAATCTGAATAGTTGGGAGTCGTTAAGTAGCACAAACTGAACTGTGTTCAGAGGGTTCAAATTTCAAATGATTATAAATAAAAAAGAATATTGCCCAGTTAAACTGATGGCATTGAGCTCACAGGCTACGCATACTAATTGTACATTACAGCCTTGTATTTTCGTTAATTCCGTTCGAAAAAAAAGATTAGGAAGGGGAAACAGCTCTCCCCTTTCTCCTTTTTTATACTTAATCATTGAACCTCCTAAACTATCAAGTACATGCTTTATCATATTAAAAAACCTATATCCAAAATTCAGAGCAAATCGGATAATTCTTAATAAAAACCCATTTAGCATTTATATAATTTAAGAGGAGTTATTCTCCTCTTTTATACTTAACCATTAAACTTCCAAAACTATTCAGAGATTTGAACGAAATCTGACAATTCTGATTGAAAAATCCATTTATACAAGTTAAGGGGAGGGGCATTAGAACCCCCGTTCCCCCTGTTTATACTTATTCAATGAACACCTAATAACAGCCACGGACTCGCCTCATCAGAATGATCCTATATCTAAATTTTGAACGAAAACGGTTAATTCTGCATGAAAATCCCGTTTATATCAATTAAAGGGGGGGGGGCATGAGTTCCCCGTTCCCCCTGTTTATACTTATTCAATGAACACCTAATGACAGTCACGGAATCGCCTCATCAGAATGATCCTATATCTAAATTTTGAACGAAAACTGTTAATTCTGCATGAAAATCCCGTTTATATCAATTAAAGGGGGGGGGGCATGAGCCCCCCGTTCCCCCTGTTTATACTTATTCAATGAAAACCTAATGACGTCACGGAATCGCCTCATCAGAATGATCCTATATCTAAATTTTGAACGAAAACTGTTAATTCTGCATGAAAATCCCGTTTATATCAATTAAAGGGGGGGGCATGAGCCCCCCGTTCCCCCTGTTTATACTTATTCAATGAACACCTAATAACAGTCACGGAATCGCTTCATCAGAATGATCCTATATCTAAATTTTGAACGAAAACTGTTAATTCTGCATGAAAATCCCGTTTATATCAATTAAGGGGGAAAGGCATGAACCCCCCGTTCGCCCTCTTATACATATCGAATGAACTCCAAAAACTAATCAGGGAAGCGCCTTATCAGGATATACCTATATACAAAATTTCAAGTGGATCCGATATTTTTATCATGAGTTATCGCGTTACGCACGAACGAACATACGAACGTTACATACAGAACGGACGGGCACATAAGCTCTCAGGCTATGATAGCCTGTGAGCTAAAAACGGAAAAATTGGTCGATTCGTTTGCGGTTTAAAATAAAACTATTCTTTAAGTCAGTATCTTCTTGAAAATAAATTTTAAAGATAAATTAAAAAAAAATCTGTTAGAGGGCGCCTTAAACTTCAAAGTAACCAACAACTAATTTTAACCGTTATTTTTTGTATTTAATTAAATGCTTTCCAAAACTTATTAAATGTTTTCGAAATCTTAGATTTAAACTTAAATTTTGAACTCAAATTCTCAATCGTTGGGAGAGGTTAAGAAACACAAACTGAAATGTGTTCAGGAGTTGAAATTTAACCCTCCCCCCTCCTCGAACAGAATTCAATTTTTGCGCTACTTAAACACTCGCAACGGTTCAGAATTTGATCTCAAAATTTAAAGGATCTAATCTGTCAAATCTAAGCATTTGAAAGCATTTAATGAGATTTAAAAAAATAACGGTTAAAAATAGTTGTACGCTACTCGAATGTCTAAGGCGCCCGCTATCGGCAATTATGAAATTTATCTTTAAAATTTATTTTCAAGAAAACACTGATTTAAACAGTAGTTTTAGCAAAAACCGCAAACGAATCGACTAATTTTTCCGTTTTTTATAATCGTTTGAAATTTAAACCCTCTGAACACAGTTCAGTTTGTGCTACTTAACCACTCCCAACTATTCAGATTTTGAGCTCAAAACTTAAGTCTAAGTTTACGAAAACATTTAATCAGATGCAAAAAATAACGTAAAAAATCATTGTTCGTTACTCCAAAGTCTAAAGCGCCCTCTATCGGCATTTTTTGAAATCTATTTTTATAATTCATTTTCTATAAAATACCTACATAAAAAATAGTTTTAGTGAAAACCGCAAATCAATCGACCAATTTTTCTGTTTTTTATAATCATTTGAAATTTAAATCCTCTGAACACAGTTAAGTTTGTGCTACTTAACCCCTCCCAACTATTCAGATTTTGAGCTCAAAATTTAAGTCTAAGCTTACGAAATCATTTAATGAGATGCAAAAAAATCACGGCAAAAAATAGTTTTTCATTACTTCAAAGTCTAAAGCGCCCTCTATCGGCATTTTTCGAAATTTATTTTTATAATTTATTTTCAAGAAAATACCAACATAAAGAATAGTTTTAGTGAAAACCGCGAATCAATCGACCAATTTTTCCGTTTTTTATGTGTATTTGAAATTTTGGACCCCAAACTTTAATGGCGGCTATCTCCTTTGGAAAACGCTTCGGACCCTTGGTTTCCTATTTATTATTACTCGTCTTGATGTGTTCTATCACCTCCTAGCGTATATACCATTTGTTTAGGGACACCCTGTATATGTGAAACTTTTGATAATATAGATGTATCGATGAGATTCTTTAAATTGCAACATAATATTTAAGCGAAATTAACTCAATAAAATATTTATAAGTTTTTAATATAAATATGAAATAACGTTTAAATTAAGCGTGCACGCGCAAGCAATCGCTGTCATTAAAGTTTTTTACAAATCCATAAATAGGGGGAACTGGGGTACATTGATACATGGGGCACATTGATACACCCCCTCTACCGCTCACAGGGTTATTACAGGAAGTTTCACAACAGCTCCAAAAGATGATGCTAGTGTATTCAACTACATACAGAAAATCTTGGAATGATTCAGTAGTTTGATGAAAAGGAACGGGTGATTTATTGTTTTTGTTGTTCAAAAGTAAATATGATTTGTACAATTGAAATGCTATTATACAACTGTTCCAGTATTTTCAACCAAAATGAATACTCTCCCTGGTAAGTACAGCTACTCTTTATCAGTTCTTCATTATTTATTGTTAGATATATTGTGAAGTGTTGGATTTGAGACTCATTTTATTCAAAATCGCTGTATGGGGCACATTGATACAGTCTATGACGGGGCACATTGATACAGCCTAAATCCTTTAATAGTTCATATTTTCATTATCTTTTATTATTTTTTTTACCATACACTCCTTAATCCAACCTTTTTTTTTCACGAAAAATTTCTAATATTAGTTTTTATTGAAGTGAAATAGCTCTAATTTCTTTATATTAGAGCATTTTATAGTATTTTTGAAA
>CAXHSM010001183.1:0-32000 GCA_964019185.1 Maratus speculifer | reverse complement strand
ATCCGTTATAGAGCGCCTTAAACTTTAGAATAACCAACAATTATTTTTAACATTTTTTTTTAAATCAAATTAAATGCTTGTAAAAGTTTAGACTTAAATTTTGTGCTCAAAATCTAAATCGATAAGAGGGGTTAAGAAGAGCAAACTAAACTGTGTTCAGGAGTTGAAATGTTACCTTCCCCACCCCTCGAACGCAGTTTAATTTTTGGACACTTAATTACTCACAACGATGCAGATTTTAAGCACAAAATTTAAGTTTGAACTTTTACAAGCATTTTATTAGATACAAAAAATAACGGTTAAAAATACTTTTTGGTTACTATAAAGTTTAAGGCTCCCTCTGGCTGAATTTTTTGAAAGATATCTGTAAAATTTATTTTCAAGAAAATATTGATATAAAGAATAGTTTTAGCGAAAACCGACCAATTTTTCCGTTTTTATAATCATTTGAAATTTGAACCTCCCCACCCCCATTGAACACAGTTCAGTTTGCGCGACTTAACCTCTACCAACGATTCCGATTTTTATCTCAAAATTTAAGTTTATGTCTAAGCTTCTAAAAATATTTTATGAGATGCAAGAAATAACTTAAAAAATAGTTGTACATTACTCCAAAGTCTAAAGCGCCCTCTATCGGCTTTTTTTGAATTTTATCTTTATAAATTATTTTCAAGATAATACTGACATAAAGAATAATTTTAGGGAAAATCGCAAATCAATTGACCAATTTTTCCGTTTTTTATAATGATTTGAAATTTGAACCTCCTCCCGCAATTCAGTTTGAGCTACTTATCCACTTCCAACGATTTAGATTTTGAGCTCAAAATTTAAGTTTATGTCTAAGCTTCTGAAAATGTTTAATAAGATGCAAAAAATAATGGTAAAAACTAGTTTATCGTTACTCCAAAGTCTAAAGCGCCCTCTATCGACATTTTTTGAAATTTATCTTTATAATTTATTTTCAAAAAAATACTGACATAAAGAATAGTTTTAGTGAAAACCGCAAACGAATCGACCAATTTTTCTGTTTTTTATAATCATTTGAATTTTTGGACCCTAAACTTTAATGGCGCATATCTCCTTTGGAAGACGTTTGGGACCCTTAGTTTCCTATTTAATAATGTTCATCATGATATGACAGACCAGCATGTTAAGTTTGTAAACGACCTTTTGGGACACCCTGTATTAAACACAATATAAAATAATTCTTCTTTGAAAATTTCAAACACAAAAACATTGTAGAAGTATTAGAAGACCTATTAAGATAATTTCACAGTTGCAGACAAAAAGATAAAAAGTAGGGACGGTAAGAATATCACAGAGAAAGTAAGGACAGTAGCGAGTAATTACAATAAAATATTTAGAACAATTTTTCTTAAATTGTCCGTCGCAAACTGATAACAAGAGGCTGCAGTCAATCAAAAAAAAAAAAAAAAAACTTTATGTACAAGAAATATATGTTATTAAATAGTAATAATCAAATATTACTAATTGGTATCTATGCCAATGTAGCCGGATAAGTAAACGTAAGAATGTATTAATACATGACTGCCTTTATTTATAGCTTGAAAGCTTTATTGTATGTGGATTTCAATTTGAAATACATAGAAGCAAAATATTTTCAACTAATTAATATTTTTTTTCAACTAATATAGTTCTACTATTGAAAAAATGTTTTACACACACGTAAATAATAATAATAATAATAATAATAATAATAATAATAATAATAATAATAATAATACAGTAAAATAAAACAGGCAACTTAACATTTTTTATGAGTGTTTACAGAGTTTTAATATTTAAAAGTTTTTAAAGTGATGATTTATAACAATATATATGTGAGCCATTCTCTGATAATATTAACTTTCATGAATAAGAAATATGCAAAATCCAGCTTTAAGAAAAATATCATTTTTGAACTTCCACTTTTAAACTTTCATGTTTTAATTGTTATAATTACGAGGGAGGTTCAATTATTATTTTCCCTAGTTTGTGTAAAATACTTGTACTAGGATGGTTATTGAGAAATATCGAACTCTAATACCTTGGATGCCTATATTCAGAGCCGTAACTGCTATGTTCACATAGTTTTCGAGCGAGGAGGGAAAGGGGGAGAATGGGAGGGAGTGAAAGCCTGATTTTTAGCTTATGGGGCAAGGTTTGTGACACGGGATGAGAGATAGTTACTGTCATTTGCTATCGAGACCATAGTGATGTAGCCACATTTCATCCAATGTCACAAAATGTGGCATCATGAGCTCCAAGCCATCATATCAACCCTCCCCCCTCCCCTTCTTAAAAATTCCATCAAAAAATAAGTCTTTAAAACTCACCCTTTCTTCCAAAACTATGTTAATATGGCAGCTACGGTTCTGAAATTTAATATATAGACATTTAAGATATTAGGTTTCGTTATGTTTAATACTGTAGTAACAAAATGACCCTTTATCATCCATTTAATAGTTAAATAGAACAGGGAGGGTAAGAAGAAATGTAAGTAAGGATAAATACTATTTATTTATAGGCACGTCATATCAAGCCTAAATTATAGTCACACTGCTCATTCATTTTTAACATCAGTTATTTACATTGAATTAAATAAATAATAATAATAATAATTTATCTCTAAAAGTGCAGAAATAAGTTTTTTTTTTTTTTTTTTTTTTTTTTTTTTGGGGGGGGGGGGCTGGTAACGCTACCATTAAAGCCAAAATATTTTAAATTGATATTTAAATGCCGATTTAAATTTTATAATTACCGTCATTTTTTTCGCATACTTCTGCATCAGAAAAAAATTTTAAAAAAATCTGTGACTAAATCTGGCGTGATTTTCTACAAAATTTCAGCAAGAGTGTCGGTAATGAATTTAAAATCCAGGGACAGAGTTTTAAAAAAAGTAATAACCATATAAATAAGTGCTGCTTAATTTTTTGCTACATATTTATATAAAATAATAGTCTCAGTTGCGAAAGAAAAACTGCGTGGAGTTACTTTTATTGAAACAATTCTATACAAACTGCTCCAAACATAAGAATCAGCATCAGGAAAACTAGACGTTAAGGAATTTCATGGTATATTTTGAGCCCCATCATCATTCAAAACTTATTTATATTGTCAGTAATGATATACAATCATGCAATGGCATTTTTTCCAATATAAGGAATTTAAAAAATGCAAGAAAATGCTCTAAAATAAAAAAATATTATCCAGGAACTTAAAAGTCAAAATTGTGTGAAGATGCCTTATATATGATTTCTATATCTCCACAACAAACATAAATTAAAACTTTGAATGTGGTAAGTAAAGCACAAATTTTTAAAGTAAAAATGCCTCAAAAATAAGAAAAGGAAACTGTCGCTATATGAATGTATTTTTAATTTTCGCGTCCAAATAAAATTGAAGCAATATTTCAAAATTATATCCACAATTTACTTTAATCTAAAAAATATTATTCAGTTTTTGAGATCGATTAATCCGCCATGTAATTTAAATTAAAAAGTATTATTCAGTTCTTGAGATTTATTTTTAATAGTATTCATATTAATTATTCCTATAAAAAGAAAGATAGTTTAAACAAAAAACATAATATAAAAAAATTTTTTTTGAAAGGTAAAATAAACACACACAAGAAGAAATTAATTTTACATAAAAATATACTCTTTATCATATTGTTCTATATCATATATTAATTTCAACAAGTAATTAATTTTGGAAGGAAATATTTCAGCTATTACTGTTATGTAATTTTAACACCAAATCTCATTAAAAATTCGACATAAATATTTAAATTTACACAAGCAAAATATGTGACTTATCTATATGCCCACAACTAACATAAATTAAAACTTTGAATGGAGTAATTCAAGCACAAGTATTTAAGACAGAAACGTTTCCAAAATAAGAAACAAAAAATGTCGCCATATGTATGTATTTCTAATTTTCCCATCCACATAAAATTGAAGCAATCCCACAAACTTTTACCCACAACTTAATTTTCAAGGCTTGAACGATTTCTCTCTTTAAAGATCTCTTCTTTCATATCTATTACAACCTTCAGCGTGCCATCTTGGCTCCTTCATCGCTTTAATTGATACATTAAAATGAGGAGTTCTAATCCGTGCTAAAGCCCATTAAAGTTTTAATTACCTAACCAAAGGGATTTCATCTAATCTGTCTCTTAGATTTCGGTAATTTTTATTATTTTTTTCCTTCGTTTTAGACATTTTAGAAGGTAGATTAACTTAAGTGCCAGGAGTTGTTTATTAAGAGAGTTGGCGTTATATCAGGGTCGTTTTAACAAACGCCAAATGAGTCTCTTGGGAGTATTGGAGTCTAGAATTCAATGCTATAAGATGTATTTTGGTTTTGTTCTCGATTTAATTTGAAATCAAGAAAGTTGAATTTTTATTTACGTAAACTGAATTAAAGCGTCCTAGGGTCGCATGAAATTGTTTACCAACTTTCTCATAAATTTTCATGAATAATCTTCTGAGTCCCACAAAACTTCTAGCTAACGAAACTGACATAAACGAGGCATTCAGGAATTGTCAAATCTTTTATTTTTGATAAACAAGTTGGAATTTCAAATGCGCAATTACCTTAAGACTTTAATGTCAACTTAAAAATGCAACTACTATTTAGATTTATTCGCGTCGCGAATAAAGAGAAGATTTCATTTACTTTCCTTAGCTATATTTTCAAATTAAAATAATAATTTTGGTTACAACTGCGATTTAAAATGTCTGCGAAATAATAACGTTTTATTTATCTATGTATATCTGCATATTTTGTTTTTATAGTTTATGATTTTTTGCGATAGTTATTATTTTTTCTTTTTTTAAATACGCCTTATTCAAATACCCCGAACTGTCAGCTCTCTTGTTAAAGATTTTATAAAGATTTAAGGATAAAGTTCCAAATAAAGCACACAGGATATCTAATAAACAAAAATAAATAAATAAATGATGTTTAAAATGTCATTGATGCATTTTAAAATTTAATAAAAAAATCCAGTAATTGACAGATGGGAATGAGGGTTCGACTAAAATTCTTCTCCTCATAGAAAGTTTTCTTGAAAGAAATAAAAATGTTAGTTCAAAACTCCACCCATAGAGGTCAATGTACCATAAATTACCAGAAAGATGAAAAAAAATTCAATCCTTAGATCTATTTTAGAATTAAAATAATAATTTTGATTGCAACTGCAATTTAAAATGTCTGCGAAATAATAAGTTTGATTTATTTTTATTTACATATGTTTTCTTTTGATAATTTATATTTTTTGCAATAGTTATTATTTTTTCTCTTTTAAATACGCCATATTCAAATTTGGTGAACTGTCAGTTCTATTGTGAAAGTTTTTATAGGTTGAATACCCAAATAAATCATACATGATACCTCGTAGGTAAAATAAATAAATAAAATGAAAATAACATTATTTTTGATAAACAAGTAGGAATTCCAAATGTGTAATTGCCTTAACATTTTAATGTTGACTTAAAAATCCAAGTGATATTTAGATTTATGTACGCCGCGAATAAAGAGGAGATTTCATTTACTTTCCTTAGCTCTATTTTAGAATTAAAATAATAATTTTGATCACATCTGCGATTTAATATGTCTGCGAAATAATACGCTTTATTTATTTATATGTTTGTGTATTTTATGTTTATAATTTATAATTTTTTGAGATAGTTAATATTTTTTCCTTTTTTTAAATATGCCTTTTTCAAATATATCGAACTTATTAAAAAATACTGAACTGTCAGCTCCATTTTTAAAGGTTTTATAAAGAATTAAGAATGAAGTTGCAAATAAAGAACACAGGATATCTAGTAGACAATAAATAGATAACTTAAAAAAATTAAAAGTCCCTGACTCATTTTAAAATTTAATATAAAATCCAGTAATTGACGAACAAGAATGAGGTTACGATTAAAATTCTTCTCCTGACAAAAGGTATTCTTGAAAAAAGTAAAAATGTTAGGCCAAAGCTCCGCTCATAGATGGCACTGTACTATAAATTACTAGAAAAATGAAAAAAAAATCAATCTTTAACTCTATTTTAGAATTAAAATAATAATTTTGATAACAACTGCTATTTAAAATCTCTGCGAAATAATAAGTTTGATTTATTATTCTTTACATATGTTTTGTTTTGATAGTTATATTTTTTGCGATAGTTATTATTTTTTCTTCCTTAAATACGTCATATTCAAATATAGAGAACTGTCAGTTCTATTTTGAATGCTTTTTATAAATAATTAAGGCTGTATACCCAAATAAATCACACATGACACCTAGTAGACAAAATAAATAAATGAAAATTAAAATTAAAATATTTTTAAAATACATGTTGGTTTAAAAGTGCCTGACACATTTTAAAATTTAATATAAAATCCAGTAATTATCGGACGAGAATAAGGTTTTGATTAAAATTCTTCTTGTTTCAGAAAGTTTTCTTGAAAAGAATCAAAATGTTAGATCAAAATATTGTCCATAGATGGATGTCCACATAATGGAACTGTACCATTAATTACCAGACAGAATCAAAACACTCAAGGCAATCAGTTACAGTTATGTGCAATCTATTATTAGATCTCATTGTGTGCAGTTTTTGTAGCTTGAGCATAATAAAGTCTATGTAACTGCTTCTGATAAAAAATAATAATAATAATAATAATAATAATAATAATAATAATAATAAATAAAAAAATAAAAAAAAATAAAATAAAAATTTTAGCCAATTCTACAGTGGCAACATTTCCATTTAATTTGTCCGTAATTCTTTGTTAATTCTTCATAGAACCAAGACCGGTCCCTTTTTGAATAAATTTATAATTTCCTATTTCAAAATTCTATTCTCTTCCGGATTAAATTCGTAAATTTGGCAGCCAAACAGACACAATTGATTTTTGTTGAATCTGAAAATTATATAGTTTCATCAGTACATTTCCCGAAATCAACATGAAAAAACCAAAAAGAAGCAAATTTCATATTGAAGAAGCTTTTGTTTGTTGCAAATCTGTTTCTTTGATGTAAATAAAGAATGCAATAAAAGTGAAATTATAAATATGTTACAAAAGTATAAAATATAAGAAAAAAAAATCTTGAAGTTTACTTTTATTTCCAAGGTTGTTTGGCGAAATTGGAGTTGTCTTCCACGTGAACTTTTGTTGGAATTTATTATTATTATTATTATTTTATCTTTATTTATTTATTTATTTATTTATTTATTTTTTACGAAAATTTTTTACGAAACTTTTTACGAAAATTTACCAAAATTTATTGACGAAAAATTACGAAAATTTTTATATTTTATTATAATATTTACGAAAATTTACTGACGAAATACAATTTAACAGTCGAAATTTGCTTATATCTTCTGCAATCGTTTATTTTATTTATTTATTTATTTATTTTTTGCACGATTTCCTGACAAATAAATTTGTATTTATCTGGGCAGTCATCAGCTAAAATTCGCCAATTTATTTCAGTGATCGCTTGATGAAATTCTCGATTTTTCCCGCTATTGCTTGACAAAATCATATATATCTATATATAAATGTGTGTGAAGTATCTATCTATCTCTCTCACTCTCTCTCTCTCTCTCTATATATATATATATATATATGACGATTTAAGGAGAACTCGAATTATTTCCACTGGTTAAAAAGAAACACACAGTCATGGCAAGCGAGGGAAAAAACAAAATAAATAAATAAATGTAGAAGATCCAATAATTAGTCATGGGCTGCTGTAAATTCATTTATTAAATTCGTAATAATGAGGAAGGAAAAGCTCCTTTTGCAAAAATTCCATCATTATTTCAGCGAGCTGTCCTCATCGAAGAAGCAACCCAAAAAAATCTTCTTTTTCATCTCGAGACTTCCACCTTTTTAAACTAAAAAGAAAGTTCTGGAACATTCTGTAACCTCAAACCATCATTCTTTTATGTAAACAGAATTCTTGTCCAGCTACGAGATTATTTTCCACAAACGATAAATTTATTTAAAAAAAAATATTATTTAACCAATTTATAATTGACTCAGAATTTTAAATATCTTAGGCAGACGATTTTTATAAATGATTAATTTTAAGAGAAAAAGAAAAGAAATGAATTTATTAATATGCACACATCAAAGGTTGACGTAGGAAAAATAAATAAATAGATAAAATAAAATAATGATATTTTTTGAAAGGTATGGTTTTGGAATAAATTTAAAAAGACTTTCTTAAAAAGGGTTGATAAAAACATAGAAGAAATCAGTTTTATTTGGAATATTAAGAAATAAAGTTTTAATTAAGAATATTTTTAATTTAGAGTCATCTTTTTAAATTTACGCATACTGGAATAATGTTTTTTAAGGCAAATTAAGAATTTATATGTCTGCATAAGGATTAACAGATTAGATTTAGAAACAAGATTTTAATTTAATAATTTGAAGTAAGTACGGAATATTATTATAAGAAAATTAAGATAGTATAAAGGTTAGTTTTGGCGAAAAATTTTTAAATTTGTAATATATATATATGTATAATTTTCTGATCTTCTATATATATATAATGTCAAATTTCTGAATTTTGCTCGTAATCGATTGACATTTTTTTTTTTTTCTAACAGAATTTACGGAAAAAGATAAATAATTCCCGGAAACAAAAGAAAAAGAAAAATTACGGTATTCTGCTAATTTACGGAAAAAGCTTCATTCCTGAAAAGTAATTAAAGGGGGGATTTTTCATAATATTGAGATTTTCCAATTTCGTTTCGCGTACTCCCATATTCTACTTCAAATGCTGTCGAACCAATCATATTATGTTTTGAAACGTAATAAATATTGGTTAAGATGGTAGAAACTTTATTTTGGTTTCATATAAAATTATTTAAAAGCAAGGGATAAAGAATTATTTAAGGGTGTATTCTAATCGAAACTGCTTATTTTCTGAGTTATTTTTAAACTCATTTTTGCTCTCAAATGCATAAAATTGAGAAATTCTTAAGACAAATTATTGACAAATTGACAAATTATTTAGAAACTACATAATGCGCCGTGTTTGTCGATGTTTTGATGAATGCAGAAACTGTTGTAAAACTGTTACAAAAACTAATTACAAAAACTGTTGTAAAGTTGGCGTTTTGAATCGAATTTTCTGAAACAGACGATCTGGTAACCAAAAAAAGGGTCATATTGAGAAAATAATTGTTTATAAATCAAATTCTAATTAATTGAGTGAAAATGAAATCACACGGCTTCTTATTACATCTCTTCAAAAATGACCTAAGCAACTTTCATGTTTTTACTTTTAAAAATATCTCAGAAAATGTCTTTGTTTTTTCGAATACACAATTAATTAATATTTATTTACTTCCCATAAAATATAATTGTAAAATAAAATTCTAAATATACAGCAATTATAATATAATAAAATAATTACAGCAACTATATAAAATTGATTCCTGAGCAAATGTAGAAAAAATATTGGTAACATAAATATACAAGTTCTTAAATATGTTGGTAGGTTTTTTTTTTTCTTCTTCTTATTTTACAGATACACACACACATAAAAAAGGGAAGACAGATAGGGAAAAAAAGAAAAAGCGCTATAAAATTAATGATTATACAACTGTAACTTCAAATTACAATAATTAATAAGAAATTGCAGTACTTTTTACATTGATCATAACAAAATTGCGATTTTATAATTTTGCCATTTTATCTAATTTTTATATGGTAGAACCATTTCAATTACAGTAATTTATTATGAGGCGAATTTAATATGTCTATTTAATACTTTATAAATATGTTACCTTTTTGCTGTAATATAATTTAATGAACTAATACTTTTTTCAGTGTGACTTCAATAGATATTTTTATATTTATTTAAAATTGATAACATTTAGTTTATATAAAATCGTATTGCGTATCACTAATTTAAATCGCATATGGATTTAGCTAAATTTTGAATTTTTGGAAATCTTCAGCAAAACTCAGCTAGAATTGTATAAAGTTTTGACTTTAAATAGTTGTATTATTTTAATAATGCTTTAAACACAGTTATACGAAATTTATTTTAAATAATCGAGCATAAGTGACAGTGAAGAAAATAAATATCTAAAAGTATATTTATAAAGAAGTATTTTTATAGACAAACTATTTTTCTAAACATTTTAAATGCTCTTTGAAATTCCTATATAAAAAGAATGAATTTTTAATGTACATTTCTTATGCAATTAAAAGTATTTAGTCAAAAATCAACTTTCTCTTTTGTTATTTTTTAAGTACAGTAGAACCCTGCTAATTCGGACCCCGTTAATCCGGATCTCCGGATAATCCGCATCGGTTTGGTAATTTTTTTTTTTTTTTTCAAGTTTAAGAAGAGATTTGGCTAATTTCCATAAAATTAACTTGTTTTATCGTCGTATTCTGAATAATAATAAAAAAACAATCTGAAATCTTTCCGAAAGAATACTTTAAGCTTTTTTATTTAAACTCTTTTTTAAACTTACCCAACAAACTATTCATGCTCAAGCGGATGAGTGACCGTACGGCTCGGGAAAAGTACAGAAAACTGGCACAGTAAAAAATTACAAACTTTTACTTTGTAATACAAAGTGAACATTTTTACTGTCTGTAAATAATCAATAAGTTAAACATAAAGGTGATTTTCTGTAACTGTGTTTTATTTTATTTCATTTTTTTTCTGATTCTCCGGATAATCCGGATTGGGTCTGGTCACAATTAATCCAAATTATCGAGGTTTTACTGTACCTTTAAATAAAACAGTAAGATTTCATTAAAGATACCAATCCATAATAAACTTAGACTTATTCTAATACTAAACAAGAAAAAACATCAATCATTAATAATCTACTTATTTTATTTAAAAAAAAAAAAAAAAAAAAAAAAAAAAAAAAATTGAAATATAAACAAAGCTTATTTTAAATATTGCAGCTGATTTCAGTACTACATTATACCATATGATTTTTATTGTATTTATACTGTTTAGTTATTTATTTAAAATAAAATGCAAAATCTTTTGTTCTTGGGGGCCTTTCAAGTATTACGCAAGCACATTTTTACTTATTTTGTACCACTCTCTCCCCCTTGTAAGGAAAAATAAGCAAATTCTAGATCCCTCCCCTATTTGTTTACGTAAGATTTTCTAACATATATTATTTTCCTTAAAAAATTACAATGAGCGAGACATTTACATTATTAATCCAGCAAATTTTCATAAATAATTGTATAGAGGTTGTGGTATCGAAGGAAAACAAAATCGGTTTAATGTATTATTACTTGTTGCATTAAACAATTCATAGAATGCAAAATAGTTTTTAATATATTATTATTTATAGTACGTAAACAATAACAAAAAAAACCTTAAGAAATACAACAAGCTCTAACTTATTTAGGCCGATAACTAAAAATTTTTAACAAGAATCTTATTAATATTATGTGTTTCACATTTCTACTTTAGTTTCCAAGATCTTTGAATCGATATTTCTGCATCGTCTATTATACCGTTTTTAATGTAGTGGCCGGCTAGAATGTTCCTTGTTTTCAATCCTTGTTTACTCCGTATCTTTTTTTCTCAAACCGTTCAACATCTGCAGAATGCTCATCCAAATTATGACCTTTTGTTTTTGTGGTTAAACTATAGTTTATTCGTTGTCTAATGCTTACGTAAGAATTCTCGTAACCTCCTCCTTCTCCTTGTTAGTAAAAATAAGCAAATATTACTGGACCCCTCATGTGGTGCAGTCGTAAATTAATAAATAAATAATAATAATAAAAGTTGTATACGTTTTAAGCAGAGGGTATATGCTCAAGGCAAAGGGTATACCTTAGAGTGTATATACTATAATTTTCTTTGGAAACAGAGGGTATATGGTGGTTATACAGCCAGAAGTTATACGGCGTATACCCCCGTATACCCTCTACAGCATCCCTGCTTACTGCTTACGTAATACTTGAACCCCTCCCCACCACACCCTATCCTTTTTTGCAGTTTCATAGCCACTTGTTTGGGCAATATAAAATCAGTTGTTGGTGTCCACGCGTATACAATTGTAATCATAAAGAGTATTTCAAGATTTATGATTTGTGAAAATTCATTAAAATTAAGTTATTAATTAAATTGAAAAATATTAAAAAAATTTCTATTGTCATCGGAATACAGCTTTTTCTTAAAAAAATCTAATAATCTAAGACATTTATAGTAATGTTTTTTATATAATTGTAGCATATCAGCAAGGGAGTTCTTGACTAACAGGAAAAAAAAAACGAAATTTGTAAATTAAATGCTATTACCTTTAAGTTTTTAATAACAGTACTTTAATTTATAAATATAAAATGAATTTCTCGGATTAAACTTTCTTTTTTTTTTCTTCGATATTCATTGAAAATGAAATACACGGACTACAGTTCTGTTTTTCTCTATATAATGAATCCAATAAAAAATACACATCAACTGCTTAATTAAATAATGCAGGGGGAGTTTATTTTTTACAATTGCTGGCATTGTTTTTTATTGACTTAAGCTGATTAAAAAAAGATTATTTATTAATTTTGAATCATTGTGTTGAACATACTTCTTTTGTTTTGAAAAGGTAGGGAATTTTTTTCTCCACCTCCAGTTTTTAAGGATGTTTTTAATATCGTAAAAAAACTATTAAAACTCTCAGTAATAATAATAAAAAAGAAAAAACTGAAAATGAGCCGAGAATGAAGTTTCTGCATTAGATGGCTTAAAGGGGTTAAATATTTTTTGAGATATTAATCAGATGGTCTTAGAATTACTTTTTTAGTTTTAAGCAAAAAGTTAATCAAAAAACTTCATAGCATATTTTTTTCTCACGAATTTTTTCAGACACGCTTGTTACATCTCATATTGAAAAAAGCCATTTTTTTATTCAAATAAACGAAAGATCAACTTGAATAAAAACAAAGAAGAAACTACTTAGCCGCATTACATAAAGAATACGTTTAATAAAAATTTAATAGTACTTGTTCTTTGTTTGAGACTAGACAAACTTAACTTAGGATTTAAATTATTTCTTTATTTCTATGTATGTTATCTGATAATCCTACAAACTTATATGATATGGATTAATTAAAATTATCATAGATATTCAAGAAGAATCATTTACATGCTCTATTTAAGCTTTATTGATAAAGCATGCTAAAAAACTAAATGTTTTTTCAAAAAATTTATCCTAGTTTTTTTTTTTTTTTTAATAAAGCTATCGATATGTAGATAATTTTTTTTCCGCCATTTATCATAATATACCAGTACTTAATTACTTAAAAACAATAATGAATTATTACAAAATAAATTTTGAATTTTATTAAAATTTACAAAAAATCATTGTTATGAAAATTAATTACCTATAAGTTAAAAAAAATTAATAATGTTTAATGTTTTGCAACGAAAATAATATTACCATATATGACTTGAATTCAAATCATTCTAATCCTTAGTTCTTATTTGAAGAACATTAATGCAAATTAAACCCAGCTTTTAAATCTATTTTATATATGTGCTTGTATAATTATTAAAGACCAGTTTCGAATATTATGAAGTTAGAAAAATGGTTTCGATTCTTACTTGAGAATATGTGAGAAAATATACTTTTTTTTTTTACTTTGAAAATGAAAATTCTGACTTTTTCTTATATTTTATCAATTTTGTGCACAGACAAATTCACCGAATTGAAATTAGGGAGTTTGACCCAATTACTGTGAATTTTGACCTTAGTTTGATTTATTTTTTAAAAAGTGAGCCTGATACAAAGAATCCACAAGTTCCTTTGTGAACAATCTTTAGTGAGCTTCGCTATTTTTATCACATTCTAACATAATTGGGTGTTATATTGTTCATGTTTTTAACAACTTGACTCCGGCGTATAACAGACAGTAGAAAAATACCTATCTTATAATCCTTTCTGTGTCTTTAGCCGTTGCGAAATTGGTCAGTTTCTTTATAAATAGAATAATGTAAATGGCGTGATGGGATTGAACATGCAAAGCGTAACAGTCTTCCAGTAACGAGGATAAATAATCGTGACTGTATGTATGCACACCACACACAAAAAAGCAGAAATTCAACACTCGCAATTTGGCAAATTTTATTGTTCGTTTACTCGCCAAATAAAATATTTTGTCGCAATTTGGCAAAATGGCGAGTGGCAGTGAAAATCCTTCAAGCAAGATTATTAAAATGCTATTAATTTTATTGTTTATGTTAATGTTGCTCTTTATTAGGCTTGTTGGTCATATGAAAAACTGATGTTCCAGATTAAGAAAACTGACCATACAGTGTTGAAACTATTCGGAAACGTTTCAGAAGTTTTCAGGCAGCAAAAAAACTTTTGTTTCATAAATGATTTTTTAACATTTACTTGGCGCAGCGTGTTTCTTTAGTGATTTTTCGCCATAAAATCGGATACAACCAACCAACCAACACCTTGACGTTTGTAAGTCTGTTAATTTCTAAAATTTCTGCTGATTAAGGAAAAAAAAAAAAAAACGCTTTTTGGAATTTTAGGCAACTAGAAAGTGTTTATGATATATTTTCGCAAAGTTATAGATTAAGGAAACGTTTGTGTTTTTTTTTTTTTTTTTTTTTTTTTTTTTTTTTAGAGTGGGAAATTTTAAAGTTACTTTTCCTAATTTATGTTGTACAGCAAGAAATTCTTCGAGAACAAGATATTTATCCAGAATTCAAGAAATATTTTAAAGAATATTTTCCATTTACTTAAAATTTGTTTATTTAATCATTTACATTAGGTTTACTTTTTAATTATAATACAGTACGCGTTCCATTTTTCAAAATATCCTTGCCGCTTTTTTTTATTAGTCAAAAGAACTTATGGGATGGATTTATTTATCCATAACCTAATCCGAAAAAAATATACAAAATATAATCTAAAAAATAAATAAATGTTCAGTATTAAATTTCTTATAAAATTTACATTTAAAATATATTTAATCACTTAAAAACCTACTTATGAAATAAATTTGCATTAACAATTTATCATTAAAAATGAACATGTCAACAGATTTTTTAAATATTTTGAGACCTTATTAGTTAAATAATGTTTCATTAACAATTTACGTGGTAATAAGCTAGATCAATCAATTGAGGACTGCCAATATTTTATACCTTCATGTTTAAGGGTGTATTCGAAAAAACGGTTTTCCATCTTCAACAGCTCGAAATTTTTCGATACAATTTCAGACACATTTTTAAAAGTAGAAACATGAAACTTGCTGAAGGGATTTTTGAGGAGACGTATTAGGTGCCGTGAGATGTCTTTTTACTCTCAGTTCATTAGAATTTGATTTATAAATAATAACCTTCTCAGTATGTACCTTTTTTTCGTTCGCAGACCTCCCGCTTCGGAAAATTCTGTTCAAAATATTGTTTTTGATTGCTTTTTTTGCAATATTTTCTGCATTTATCAGAGAATCGATGATTACTGCACCTTGTGTACTTTCTAAATAAGAGAATTTGAAAGTTTGGTGCATTTGAGAGCAAAAATGAATTTAAAAATAAATCGGAAAATAAGCAGTTTGAATCGAAATACACCCTTAAAAATGACTCAGAAAATGTGTCAGAAAGAGAAAGGAATTAGAAAACAGACTTTAAAAGATGACACTGGTCCTTATACCAATTTATCCTAATCTAAGAACAGTCACTTTCTTCTTACCACTGTGCACTGTTTTCCAACTTTCTAAAATTAATGAAGATGCCCCAGACTAACATAAAATGATATGCAGATCCAGACGATTGACATCCCAGGGGATGCAGGGAATATCTTCAAGTCGGAATCCTCTCAGCTGAACTCGAGGACCCCTAAACAACCGTACGGATTGATGAAGAGCGATGTGCTCAGCCACCCACTACCCCTTTTGTCTGCACTCGCCGAACCAGAGTATCATATTCGACCGCTCCAATAAATCTTTGTCAGGACAGCGACTTGTGTCATGGAAGCTGTCCGAGTAGCCGTTAGAAGTCGGGAGCACGTGCTGACCTCTTTTCGAGGGTGCCTGTATACGAGTCAGGGGTCGGTGGTGGTTTCGATGCAGCTGCAGGTTCCGGCTGTCAGAAGATACTTTTCGGTTCTGGGCAATTGAGTGCGAAAAATGCTTGAACTGGAGTGGTAAAGAGTGGTTTAAATGTGTTATTTTTCAAGCGAAAAGAGAGGGGATTAGCTGAAGATTTGGATGGGATTAAATGGCTCGTGCAAGTATGTTCAGCAATGGACATACACGTGGATAGATGTCAACAGTAGGTAATTTGGAGAGGATATTTAAATATGGGGATCAGATTGAGATTCAATGGGATATTGTTGAAATTTGTAAATAAATATTGGATCTGACATTAAGAGCTATTAAGAGCATGTCGTCCATCGTTTGATAGCGTATCTGAATGAATCAGGAGGCCAATTAAGAATCCGTGGGAACCGTGCAAATATGTTCGGCAATGGTCATCTATATAGGTGTAGGCAGACAGCAAGTAATTCATACAGGATATTTAAGTAGAGATATTAAATTCATTGTAATATTCTTGAAATTTATAAATAAATATTCTAACAGATTTTATGGGTAGCTATAAGCGGAATTAGATTCACTGGAAATAATTGTTGTAATTTGTATATGAATATTGGATTTGACTTCATGCTTTATGTGTGGCTATAAAGAACATGTGGTTCATCGTTTGATTGTCTATGAAAGTGAACATATTTTGTGTGTAGTTGTAAATAAAATTAAATTCAATGGGGGTATTGTTGAAATTTGCAAATAAATATGGATCTGATTTTATGTGTGGATCTGAAGAGCATGTAGTTCACTGTTTGATAGTCTTTCTGAATGAACAGGTTTTTGTTTGCTGTTATAAGTAGAATTAAATTCAGTGGGGAGGGAGGAGTATTGTTGAAATTTGTAAATAAGTATTGGATCGGATTTTATATGTGGGATCATCGGGAATAGTGCAAATAAGTTCTAAGCAAGTGTCATCTACGTGGATATAGATGTAAGCAGACGAAAGTTAATTTAAATAGAATATTTGTATAAGGATATAAAATTAATTGAAACATTCTCGACATTTGCTAATAAATATTTTGACAAATTTTGTATGTTTCATTAAGTAGAATGAGGTTCAGCAGTGTTTTGTTGAAGATTGTAGATATAAGTATTGGGTCTCATTTAATGTGTAACACGTGGTTCATCGTTTGCTAGAGTATCTGAGAAACAGATTTTGTGTGGATCTAAAAGTAGAATCAGATGCATTGGGGGTATTGAGGATATTTGTAAATAAATATTGGATCTGACTTTATGTGTGGATACAAAGAGCATGTGGTTCCTCGTTTGATAGCCTATTTGAGGGAATCAGGATGTCAACTAAGGATATGTGGGAATCGTGCAAATATGTTCAGCAATGGCCATCCACTTGGATATAGATATAGGTAGACACAAAGTAATTTGAACAGGATATTTAAATATGCATATTAAATTCATTACAATATTTTGATGTTTGTAAATAACTGTTCAAGAAGATTTTAATATGTAACAATCAGTAAAATTAGATTCAATAGGGGTTATTTTTGAAGTTTGTAAATAAGTATTGGACTTGCCTTTATGTGTGGGTATAAAAAACATGTGGTTTATCGTTTTATAGCCTATCTGATTCATCATGAAGTCAATTAAAGATATGCGGGAATAGTGCAAATATATTCAGAAATGACCATCCACATGAATATAGATGTAAGCAAGGCAGACAGCGGGTAATTTCCACAGGTTATTTAAAAATCCATATTAAATCCATTAAACTATTCTCGAAATTTGTAAATAAATATACGAACAGATTTTTTGCATAGATATAAAGAGAAAAAAGTAAATCGTTTGGTAGCCTATCTAGAAGGAGTAAGGAAGTGATTTAAGAATTTGTGGAAGCCTAAAATAATGTCCTGCAATATGCATCTATACATAAATAGACTCGTAAACACAATATGTGGTTTGGATAAAAATAAATATAGCTTTTAGAGTCAATGTAATATTGAAAAATTAGTAGTAACTCTATTATCAAAGCTGTGTAATTCCCAGTATAATTAACTTGTACTTTGATTTATAACTGTATGGATATTAATCTTCCAGCAGGCGTGCTCATCATACCAACATGAAAAGTCGCGCAATTTCCTAGGCATGATATTGTAAAATGTGTATTGTAAAATGTAACTGCAAGTAGGTCAAATGGAGAGCAAAAAATAGCCAAGATCAGGTGTTCGAAATACCCTCAGATTTAAATATAAAAAACAAAATTCATATCCAGTGTATCTCTCACATACGCGCGCCTGCTGAAAGGCTAAGAAAAGTTGGGTAACCTCTTTACCCTTTGCACTTTTTTTTTAATTTAAGCATTGTAAGGCATATTTTTTACATAATAATAAAGAGGACCAAATAAATAAAAATGATTCTATCAAGAAATTGTTTAATTTCCCAGACAAAAAGCGAAAAATTAAATTTGGGGGGGAGGGAATTTTAGTAAATTTTAAAATGTATCTTCTCGTACAATTTCAAACATTTTGAGTTATTATATTATTATTATTGTTGTTGTTGTTGTTTTAGACTATTCGTAAAAGTGTGCTATATAATTTTAAGCATCGGATTTATCATAAGTTAATTAGTTTGAGTGTAAAATAATAAAATGTACATATACATGTAAAATTACGTTACGCAAGTTCGCAATCTTTGAAGCCATCTCTTCAGTTTTCAATAATACTATAATAATATATGGTGACACAGTATTTAGTGCTAAAAATAAATAAAATAATTTTTAAAAAATCTTGTAGAACAGCGTATTTTACTAAAATTGCAAAGAGTAGTAAAATTTAAAGAAATTACTTTTTTAAAAATTCCTACTACTTTTATAAATATGAATATTTTTGCATTGATTTTTCCCATACTATTCATTAGAATATACTATGTAAAACTGTGCAAGGATTTTTAGATGCATAAAATTTTACATTTAATGTTTTTTTTTTTTTTTTTTTCGTTTACATTAAAAAATAAAGGAAATTCAACAAACTCTTAATTTGAATATTTTCAGAAAAATAACTATATACTTGAATATTAAATCCATGCACAAAAATATAAAATACATCATGGAGAACAAGTAAAAGAAGAAAAAAAATGAATCAAGCCTCTATTTAAATTAGCAAAAAAGTCTTAGTACTTATTGAACAAGCAAGTTATAAAAATATGAACATAAGGAAAAATCAATTTAAAGTTTTCATTTGTAATGGGTGACTGCTCTGGAACTATTAACAAAATTTATAATATCTCTCGATATAATTGCCTAAAAATGAGGCTTCAAAATATTCACATTAAAAGAAGATTTCAGATAATAGTAAAAAAAAGAAAATTGATATTTTGACCAAATACAAGGACTGTGTCCCCTTAATACATTGTTGTAATTTATTTTTAAATGTCCTAACAGGCCTTGTAAAAAATATTAGAAACTAAGATTATATTTGTCCTTTAACTGTTTATATAAATGAACTCAATTGTAAATGATTTACATCCAATTTTCGCACAATTGAGAAATTCGTATAAATTTCATTATGTTTTTAATAATGTAATATTATTGAAATACATCGTACATGTTTTTTTTCCCTAGACATTAATGAAACGGAACTGCTTTGTGCTCTCTGCAAACAAACTATAAATGCTACGACATCCTTTTTCAACAACACACATGCCATAGTAAACATCAATAACAGATATTAATTATCCGCGTATTGTTATAAGAATTAGATCAAGGATAGAGAGACCTCAAATATAAAAGTCGAATACACGAACATTTTTCAATTATGTTGGAAAATGTTAAAAATTGCTTATTAATTTTATCTTATAGCAATAACAATAGTAATAGAAATTTTCTTTTGTATCATGAAAAGATAATTGCTCTAATTGATGTGATGAAAATGATGCACACAGCACAGAAATTTGGTCCCAAAATAAATATACGCTGCCGTGTTAAATACAACAATAGTTTATTAATTATCTTAATGATGCATGGAATGTAATTTTATACCTTTATAAAACATTAAATTAGCATTATTGACATTATGAATCAATAAAATGAGTAAAATGCTTTTAAATGAATGAGCTTTCTAATTAATAAATTTAATATTAGAATAGTATTTTGGAATAAGTAATATAAATGAAATATATATTTTTATTAAATCTACTTAAAGAAACTGACAATAACGCACTGTTTCAAGATGGAATTTGATCTCCAAATCTATATATTTAAACACTTGATTGAAACAAAAACCTTTTTCATCCTGTTTTAATTATTTTCGAAAAAAAAGTATCGTTACTATTTTTTTTTTCATAATTAATTACAACAACGAGTATAAGTCAAGTATTTATAATGAAAATAGAACAGAAACAAAAATAATAGCTTCTTTTGTCAGTATATAAACTTCACTGTTGAAAACAATTTTAAGTTAATTGTTTGATCAACTTTTAATCTGTGTTTTAAAAAGCGGGAAACACATTACAAGGAGCACTTAAAGCTACCAAATTCTCTCATCTCCCATCCATTTTTAATGACCATAAAGTATGTAAATCAATAGTTTATATATAAATTTATAGTAAGAAAAATTCAATTCTAAAAAGCAAAAATCGGAAGAAATGACCATAAATCTTAAAACATCCCCAAAACATTTTTATTCTTTTTCTTTTTAAACATTTGGAAAATAATTGTTTCTGTCGATCAAAATAGAGAAATCTGAAGAATTCCTGAAATTATGTCCGGATTTTATTCGTATTCTGATTGGTCCATGTTTAATGTCCGAAAATGGAATACCTTTGTTGCCACAATGACAAAAAAGTATAAAAAACAACAACAACAAAAAAATTAATAACTCAAAAACAGCTTTCTAACAAACTGCTTTTAAAAGTGCATATTTTCCCCCAATACGAAGCTGTAAAAATTAAAAATGTGTGATGTTTAGAAGTTTAAAAATTTGCAGTACTGAAAATTGTAAAATTGAAATTTCATTTAAAACTTGTGTATTGTCCACACTTGTAAAACTTGTTTATTTAAAACTTGTGTAAACAGGAGTATTTATGTTCAATCCATAGAATATGTAATAGATGACTCTGCCATTACGTAATCAACGCTTTGATAACCATAAAAATGGTGTTCATTCTTTTTATTATTAATATTGTTATTATTTTCTAAAATAAATATGTAAGTCACATAAAAGTTCTTTTCTTTTACTGAAATTAACTGAAACAAATTAAAGAAATTGTTCTATATGATGTCATTTTTTTAACTGAGATTGCAACTACAATGAAAAAAAAGTAATTTTTTTTCCTTTTAATTCTTTTTAACGAATTTTAAACTATATTGATTTTTACTTAGGTTAAAAAAAGAGAGAAAATGCCAAACTTTATATATTTTCTGCTATAGAATTTTTTTCTACGTAAAAATTTTGATTTGCATTAGTATCAAAATAAATTTTAAACAATAATTAGAAATTCAATTTCATACTTCTAATTTAGGCTTTGTTTTAACATAAAATTAATATCTATACAGGAATGACCATTAAGAAATTTTAAATATTTTTTCATAATATTCCTGCTTTCCTTCTAGTAATTGCTGTGATGCATTGATTTTAAAATTTCAAAAAGTGAAATATATAATTTAATAAAGCTCATATTTTCAGTTATACAGCTGCTACATGTGTTTTGACAGTAACACTAGTCACTATAAATAGAGGAATCTTAAATTCAGACACATATATGACTGAAAAAGTAATTAAGACATTTAATTTTCCAAATATGTGGGTTCCGACATCATAGGTGTCTTAAATTAAGGCACTTAAGTGTCTTACTATAAATCACGATACAGTTTTAGAGAAATCGACTCTCGATTTTTAATATTATTTGAAAATTCAATTGCATTGATTGCCGGTTAAATTGATAGAAGTTTAGATTTAAAACATGTAAATACATATTTATATTTGTAACGCAAGGCTAAACTAAATATGAAAACTTTATATATATATTATTAATACTTTAATAAAATATTGATTTATTAACATATAGTATAATTGTGATACATATTCGTTACTAAAATAATAGAATTAAATCTTAATACATTTACATGTTATATTGTAACTTTCTAATTTTTTTTTCTAGAAATATTAACATTTTCAAGATTCATACAGCTCTATCAAAAATTTTAAGAGAATTTTTCTCCCTACTAAACCGCAGAAAAACATTTTGAATTCGATGCATAAACATATTTATTACTAATTCCGACTTTTAAATATTAGATAGAAATTTTCTTATCTAAAGAAACCAGACTTCTTAGAAAATACAAAAAGTGTATGCATATTTGCTGTTCAAAACTATTATATGTATAAAAATAGCATACACAAGTTTTACAAGATGATAAATAAATTTAACCTTAACTTTTTTTATTAGCAAGACATTGAAAAACACAGAAAAAATTGAAAAAATTACATTATATAAAAAGACATGTGATTATCTTTAATTTCATTGAAATTAATTTAATTGAAGTGTAAAATTAATAAATGCATATAATTTAGTTTTAAATTATAATAACATTTATTAGTTCTGTTTATCCATAAACAAAAATAAAAGTAGTTTCTTTTAAATTCCAATATACATATAAATCAGAATAAATAGCACTTAAAAATGTATTGTAAGCGAGTAATTAAAATATTAAACAATAATTTTCTTTCTTAAAAGTTAAATTTTATCAAAGCATTTTAATTTGTTTAAAATTAAATCAAAATGTAATAAAACGCAGTATAACGATACTGGTCGAACCCATTTGTTCAAGCACGTGATTTTACGAATTATAGCTTTAATATGATTTCATCTTTGTTGTTTTTTGTTTCATGTTTTTTCATGGAAAAAAATAAAAAATAATAAAAAACAGAAATATTTCTGGAATTTACGAAAATTTTTCCCGTTGAAAAAACAGTGAATTGCATTGGCGTCTCTATTGTCCGCGTACAATCTACGTAAAATCGTCCATTTTTGTCAGTGAACTAAGTAGCACATACTACATTTTCAATCGCAAAAAAACTACAATAATCTTCAATAACATATTTTTATATGGAAATCAAAGTCTATTTTCAAGAGTTAGAGAACGGAAATCAAGACAGCTATACAATCCTAATTCTTAAAGACTTTTCAAGTATTTTAGAAAGTATTAAAAATGAATATACCATGAATTGTGATACTATTTTACCTACAAAAATAATTATTAATTAATTAAAGTAAATTAAAAGAAAAAAATGATAATTTTGAAAATTTTCAACTTAGAAAAACGTAATTCATAAGCATTTTTCAACTATATTAGAAAGTGTTAAAAATGAATGTAATCGTGAATTGTGATATTTTACTTACAGAAAAAAAAAATTAATTAAAGTATTTTAAAAGAAAAAATTAACTTATAGACAAATTTTATTCATAAACATTTTTCAACTATATTAGAAAGTATTAAAAATGAATATAACATGAAGTGTAATTTTTGCTTAGATTAAAACAATAAAATTAAATAAAATAAAATAAAAAAATTTTGAACTTAGACAAACCGTAACGACTTTTCAACTAAATTGAAAAGTGCAAAAATAAAAGCGTAACATGAAATGAATTTTTTCCCTTAAAATAAAAATAATAATTAAAAAATCTTGGAAAATTTATGAATGTTTAACATAGACAAGCCAAATTTATAAGAACTTTTCAACTTCGTTGAAAAATTTAAAAAAGATGAATTTAACATTAATTTACATATTTTTCTCAGAAAAATAAATAAATAAATCGTGAAAATTGGTAAATTTTTAACTTAAGTTTTCCTTTTTAAAATAAATATTCCCACATGAAAGAAATTTTTTTTTTTTCGAATTTTTTATTCATTTATTTTCGGTGACTAATCATATGCTTAATTTTGTCTCACTGCAACCGGATTCCCGACGACATGGAATGAACATAATGACAAAGTAGCAATAAAAATTGACGTTAAAAGGCTCGCGCATTACAAAGAAAAATAAAACTATTACAAAATAATAACAAAAAACCACGTTCTTCTTAAAATAAATGCATTAATATTTATAATCGATATTTATAAATAACAACGTCATCTTAAAAATTGAACAATTGATTCTTAATCCTTCTGTATATCACACACAGACGGTTTAATTTCTTACGAAAAAAAAAGGTACCCGGGCCCTAAATTTATGCAGTAATAAAAAACAAAGCGTATTTCTACCACCACCAGCTCCATGTCATCTCCATTTGCATAATTGTATTACATACGTTATCTGCACATAAAAAAAAAAGAAAGAAAGATAAATACTTTATATCCTTGTGTATAAGTCAACCCCATAACTTTTTACTTCAGTTTTGCACAAAATCAAACCAAAGATGCACCTTACCAATGCGAAAAATTAGTAAGTAAACAAAAGCAAATCATTGAAAAAAAAATTCAATAATACGCTATCATTATTTGTATATTTTACACATTGTTTTATAGTACAAACACATAAAAATATAGAATTTTGCAAAGATGAAGTTTTCTTTTTCTTTTTTAATCGATTCGAGTATAAGTAGATCCCCCCCCCCCCCTCACACCACCACCACCAATTTACTTACCGAAAATTGTCAAAAAATTCCTCGAATTATACAAGAGTTTATACGGTGAATAAATGGAAAATGCAGAAAAAGAAATTATTATATGGACGCAATACATAATAAACATTTTTGCAATTATATCAAGGCAATCGATATAAGATAAATGAACCGATAATTAAATTATAGAAAGTATATATCAAATAATGCTAAATGCACAGATTAAAAAAAAGAGGGGAGAAAAATCGAACACCATCAGGTAATACCATCTCAAAGAAAATAAAAATAAAAAAGACGGAAACTTACATTTAATATTATATATATGTACATAGTAAATTCTTTTGGATGAAAAAAAGAAAAGAAAGAAAGAAACATTTACAATTGGGGTATGAGAATAATTAGAAAATTTTAATCGTTTAAAATTTTTTTTAATTATTACTAACCTTTAAATTACAGCATTTAGTGTATTCCGGTGTGCAATATTTAGACCGACTCCTTTTGACTAAAATTTAAATGTTCACTAAAAGTAAAAAAAAAAAAAACAGTATTGAAGTTACGTTTTGGTGAACTCGAATACAAATTAAGTGTTGATCACACAAAAATGACACAGAAAATTATTAAATTTCAAATCATAATTGTTTTTTCTTGTGTGTGTGCGTGTGTGAAAATTACTCATTCAAAACGAGTTTTCTCCCCTCCATTCTGCTCATTTAAAAGCATTGATTAGTTAAATTTAAAACTGAAATTACTTTCTTTAAATAACATTTTAAAGAATTTTACCAAAAGAAAGAAAAAAAAGGTTCAAGTAAATTTAAACATGCAGCATTTTGAATAAAAGTTGCAAATTAGAAGAATTATAAAATTATATCAGCAATAAAAATTAAAATTCGCTTATCATTTTTTTTTTTTTTTTTTTTTTTTTTAAATCTTGGATATACGATTGTATGTTGAAATAAGCTTGTTTTAGAATTGATCATATTATAAATAATGTAACCAAATTTTATTACACGACTTACAGCTTTTACAATTTTAAAACTTATGTTATTTAAGCCCTCTTTTTTTTATGCGACAAAAACTTATCCGTTGTAATCTGAACTCAATCCATTTTTTAACCGAAAACAGCAAGAATTAAGGGACTTACATAACTTCTGCCGTCAAATTCCGGCGAAATTGCAGAATACATGGTCACCTTATTTACAATTAAAAACTGTAGATTACCCTCACCACCATCTCCACGCCTTCTTCATCTATACATAGTTGTATTTTATACGTTATTTGCAAAAAAGTAAATATATATATATATATATTACAATAATAGTAACTCTAAGTTTAAATGTAATTTTTAATCTGTGCTATTATCTCATATATATGCTTTTATTCCATAAAATCATTTTTTAAGCAATGAAACACCTTTGATACATAAATAAACAAACATGCAGAAAGTATATTAAAGCGAAAAAAAATATTCAAAACACAAATGCTCATCCTCAATGCAGAAGGGATTTATTTATTTATTTATTTATTTATTTTAACTTTTTTGTCCCCCCCCCCCCCAAATCGGGGAAACGTCTGAATGATATTTATCACAGTTCGTACGGGTACATTTAGTTTTCTTGGTCAAATAAAAGTAGTCTTTTAATGAAAAATAAATCTGATTCAAAAGCTGGAAATTTCGGCTTTATTTAAACAGAAATTTTCTTTAAGAAAACACTGCTACCGAAGAATTTCTTGGTTTTGAAATTAAAGGTTTCATACGAACCCTATTTATGTGGGCATGAAGGATAAAATTTAGAGAATTTTAAATCAAAAATAACATATGGTTGTTTAAACAATATTTCTGAGAAGTAGTAAATTTTTAAAGGATTTTTTGAGAACTGTTTATCATTTTATTAACATTGTCAAAGTATACAATTTCAACCAGGAAAGAAAAAAGAGAGAGAGGGAGAGAGAAAGAAAGGGCATATTTCAGAGAAATAACAGTTTGGGAAGGAAATTTTGAAGTTCAATAACACAAAGCACTATAATAATTACAAGATAATTCAATGAATTCTCATTGAAAACAATATGAAAAATTCAAAACAAAAGCATAACTCGTCCCAAAATCACTCAAATGAACTAATTTTATCTATCCGGACAAAGCTAATTTCGGCCGGCAAAGAAAGGACATATTTCAATTTAAAAAAAAAAAAAAGGTTTAAAATGAACATATTGAAATTAAATAAAAATAAAACACCATTATAAATACAAAACAATTAAATGTACTCTTATTGAAAGTAATATGAAAAATTACAAATAGAAACATCACTCATTCAAAAATCACCAAAACAAACTAGTTCTATTTACACTGTCAAATACAATTTCTGCAAAAAAAGAGAAAGGACATACTTCAGAAAAAGAAAGTTTTAAAAGTACATACCGAAATTGAATAATACAAAAGACCATAATGATTACACGACATTTTAATGAACTCTCATTGAAAACAATATGAAAAATTAAAAAAAAAAATCACTCATCCGGAGATCCCTAAAACGAACTAGTTCCATTTATACTCCATCAAGTAGAATTTCAGCAAGAAGAGAATACACTACTTTCGAAAAGGAAAGTTTTGAAAGGGCATACTGAAATTCAATGATAATACCAAAACACCATAATTTGTGTTTTGTCAAACGCGTTATTTATTTGTGCAAATAACGTATGTAATTACATAATAATGTGTATGTAATAATAATTACAGAACAATTCAACACTGAAAAAAAAATCTCAAATTGACAGGAAAAAAACTGTCAATTTTGGAGTCAGTTTAAAATCGTTTAATTTACAGAAAATACCTGTAATTTTTCCTTGAAACAAATTTTCTCTGTAAAAAATACATCTTTTTTTTTTTTTTTTTTTTTTTTGTAAAAATTACGAAATTCAGTCTCTTTTACAAAAAAAAAAAAAAAAAAAAAAAAAAAAAAAAAAAAAAAATTGTTTTTAACAATTTTTTTTTGTAAAAAATGCATTTTTTTCTGTAAAAATTACAGATTTTTTTTTTCAGTGAATGAATTTTTGCTAAAAACAATATAGAAAAAAAATCATTTATTCAAAAACCACTATAACGTACTAGCTTTTTTTACACTGTCAAGTAGAATTTCTGCAAGAAAAGACAGAAAAATTGAATAATGGGCATACTGGAATTAAATAATACAAAACACCATAATAATTACAAGACAATTCGATGAACTCGCATTGAAAACAGTATGAAAAATTCAAAACAAAAACATCACTCTTTCAAAGATCACCAAAAGGAACGAAGTTTATTTACACTGTCAAATAGAATCTCTGCGAGAAAAGAAATGGTATACCTCAAAAAAAGAAAGTTTGTAAAGGATCATACGGAAATTCAACAATACAAAACACCATAATAATTACAACACAATTTAATTAACTCCCTTGAAAGATTCAAAACAAAAATATTACTCATCCAAAAATCACGAAAGATTAACTAGTTCTTTTTATACTACCAAAGATTTATAAGATAGTATAAAATTAACAAATTATTTACTAGGCAATTCAATGAATTCTTGATGAAAACGATATGAAAGATTCAAAAGGTAAACAACATACTCCTCCAAATAACAACATATTAATATTTTTTTAACGGCATACGCAGCACACTCAAACAGTTTAGGTAAAACACAAGCACACATCTTGGGGTGATAAAGTTTCATTTGTCCATAGAATAGTGCTTGTCAGTGAAATTCCTCTACTGCTTCTGGAAAACTTTGATTTCAGATATGGGGTGCATGTTTTTGTTTCGAACTTTATATGAATTTATCAGTTAATGTGTCTGACGGTAGATCATGTTATTAAACAGACACAAATATTCGATAATTATTTTTTTCGAAAATTATCCAAAAACATTTGGAACGTGTTAATAAATGTAAATAAAAAATAATATTTACTGCGAATTTCTATTATAAAGACACCGTTTAGTACAGCGAGGACACACTTCCCTCCAATGTGAAACACATCTAGAACCATTTTCAAGACGACGTGCATGAGTAGTTCCTCATATTTCATAAGTTTTACATTTGCCTATGTTGAATGTCTTTCGGACATTTACAAATCCCTTTTGGACTGCTTCACGGACAAGAAAGAATTATTTGATGAAGTGTTATAAAACGAAGATTTTTTTTTCTTTACAATAATTTTCTCCAAAGGCCAAGTGATGATCTTTATAATTGAAGTTAATTGCATGAATTTATGTATTTTTAAAAGACCACTTACCTCTTTTTTTCTTGTCAGAAGCTGAATCTGGTAAGTGTGGGGCATTCGAACACGTGACCCCGTGGTCTGCAGTCATGGCTCTGTGAGCTAGGGCAGCCGACTGATGGTGGTGGTGATGGTGGTGGGGGTGCCCTAGACCCACCATGTGCCCCAGAGGACCCATAGGCCCAGGGTCCGGCGAAGAGCCGACGAAGTCCTGCAGACAGAGCGATTCGTTCAAAGCGTCCATCTATCAATTAAGAAACGAACCACAAGCGCGGGGGGCAAAGAGGGGGGATTACAGGCCGGTAGTTAGGCGGGGCATGACTCTTTTCGTCCGAACCAAAATCTTTCTAAAGCCTTTCCGGATTTCGAAGAGATTCTCGCAAGTCCCTTTCGCACGGCGGCAGTTTTAACGCCGAAAAGCAAATCTCCGATCCACTAGCGCAGCTGCGAGTTGAGTGAATAGCCCCGATCACGCGGCGCGGTAAATCCTAGGCCATTCCGGGCACGTCATTGGCGGAGGACATCCCCCTGACCCCTCCTGTATGGACGGCCTCCTTGATGACGTAGGCGATGACGTCGTATGTGAGATAATACCAAGGGGGCGCGGCTGCCGGGGCGGTGCCTTTGAAGCGGGAAAAAAAGGGGGCAGGGTGTTTTGGTACGGCGGATGCATCTGTTGCATCACGTGGGATAACACCACCCATTGCCGGAACCTCCGAGGTAAGCATTGCTCTCTTTCCCAAGTTTTGTTCTTGTTTTGAGTTTACGCATTTTTGTATTTACATTCTGTTATTATTCATTTTGAGCCACGTGGTTGGCCTGCCCATGCGTCCATGTGGTCATAGTCAAGATCGTAAAGCACCCAGGAACAGCGGTTATCAATAATGACAAAGTCCGTGAAGAAATAAACAAATGTAAAAAATTTCAACCGACATACGATGAGTTAAAAAAATATCTGATCAAAAATTTAAAAAAAATTTATGTGTTCATAAAAAGTAGAATTTCAAAAATTTAATCACATTTTGCATGTTATCTTAGTAACCATTTTTTCATATTTTACCTATGGGAGTCGTTTTGAATTTAAAGTACAACAAAGCAAAAGTTAAGCAATTGTAGAAGATGACACAATTTTAATTTATAAATACAATTGAAATTTCTTAAATAATAATATAAAAAAAATCTGATCAAATAAGATATCTGTATTATATAGCTATTATTTTTTTGATGAAGGTAGACGCATGATTTTCAGATTTGAATGTTGAACTCGACTATTTATTTTATATCAGTAGAAATGAATGATTGTGTGAATCATGTTCAGCTCTGTCGTACTGCTTTTGAATTCTTGGTAACTTTTCATTTTTATAATTCACACTTCAGACAAATAGATAATCTTAAGGGGAAAAAAAAAGATTACCATTTCGTAAAACAATAAAAAAGATTTGACTTATTAAAATCCTGACATGGATATTCAGAAAACAAAATAGCAAATATAATAAATCTTGAGAAAACGAAATTCTACATTAACTGTAAATTTTAAGTAAAAGAATATATTGTAAAAAACCGGACGATCCTACAGAAATTATACTGGTAATCGGAATGCCAGTACAATTTACTGTATTTTAACGGAAAAATTTCCGTAAAATCAAAAGAAAAAAAGGAAATGTTTTTGGAATTTACGGAAAATTTTCCGTTTTTTACAGTAAATTTTATAAATTTACTACATTTTTTTTCCGCTTTAGAGATAAAATTTTAGTAAGCAGACAAATTTTCCTATATTTACCTCTGTAAAATTATACACATATATATATATATGTATATATATATATATATATATATATATATATATATATATATATATATATATATATATATATATATATATATATTTTTTTTTTTTTTTTTTTTTTTTTTTTTTTTACAAAGTGTACCTGCCAAGGAAGAAACCTGTCAAAAACGCATTTTTTTCACTCATTTGCATTTTCGGCTTAGGAAATGTTATTCCAATTATATTCAACAAAAATGCACATTGAGAACTTTCAGTTGTACATAGACGTACTATACGTACTATAGACGTATTATTTATTCTATAATATACATATATTTTCTGCTGAAATAAAATTAAACATTTCAAGCAATTTTGAACTTGTCGGTTTAAATATCCCTTTACAAGCGGTAATGCTGGGGCAGCTAAGTAAAAGTATCACGAGGTACAAAACAATCCTATTTATTCTTTGGTGTTTAACACTGTGTTAATGGTTTTAAATTTTAAGTATAACATTAAAAAATCAAACAGGAAAAAGAAATTACAATCTTTTTCCGAAATTTTGCACTGTCGTCTAGAGTAGGCTTCATTCAAATTATATTCAACAAAAATGTACTTAAAAAAATTATACATGTATTACACACATTTTTCAATCATTTCTAATTTTCATAAATGTTTTGCTGAAATAAAATTAAACATTTCATAATATTTTAAACTTGAAGGTGTGACTTCACTTCACATAGCGCAATGCAACACTGAAAAAAAAATGTTTTTACGGAAATTGTATTGGCATTTGGAGCTTCAGTACCATTCTCTGTTTTTTTCACGGAAACATCAGAAAATTTTCCATTTTTTTTCGGGAAAAAAACGGAAAAATTACAGAACTTACGGAATTTTTATCGTTAAAAAACAATAAGTTATACAGCGTCCCGTTTACCAATACAATTACCGTAAAAAAAAAAAAAAAAAAAAAAAAACACGTTTTTTTTGTGCAGTAAGTTTTGTAGATTAACTAAATCTCTCTCTCTCTTTTTTTTTTTTTTTTTTTTTTTTTTTTTAATATGCTGTACAGATAAAAATTTGGTAAGCAGACTGATTTCCCCAAATTTACTAGAATTTAATAGAATTTTTTTCAGTGTATACTTGCCAAGAAAGAAATAAAAGATAAAAAATTAATCCTTTTGTACTTTACACTACACTGAAAAAAAAAGACAATTTTACGATAATTGTACTGATAATTTCGACGCCAATAAAAATCCCACTCTTTTGTAACTGAAAAAATTTCTGTAAATTCTGGAAAA
>CAXHSM010001182.1:0-38000 GCA_964019185.1 Maratus speculifer | reverse complement strand
TGTCACATCTCACTGGACGAGTCCAAATCAAAGAGAACAGGAGGGGGGGGAGTGAATTTACAGGAATGGAAACCAGACATCAGAAAATCTTGGAGTACTGGACATGGACATGTCATTAACTAAATTACTAGAGTTTTTCCATATATGATAAGCTTCCCAAAAGTCTAAATCATAAACAGATAAACAATATTGTATTATTGAGTCTTCGGAAAATTTAAAGTTAGGACTATTGGACCAGCAATGGCTAGCGATAGCGGAACGTTTTATTTCACAATTTTTAACGTTAGCACTGTGCTCTCCCACACGTTTCTTCAAGGTACGCTTCGTCTGGCCGATGTACATTCTATCGCATTCGCAAGAAATCTTATAAATACCCCAATGTGAAAAATCATCTATTGGATCTTTGAGATTTTATTGAAAGGAGTAAAGGTTATTTTAAAATCAAATTTTGACAAAATTTTGGAAATTTGATGACTGATTTTTGGAAAATATGGAAGAGTAATTAAATTAACACTGCGGTCTGAGTTGATGTCAACTCTTTCATTTTATAATATTTGTGCTCTTTAACGTTGTTTATTTATTTAGTTATTCTTTCTGATAGCAATCTTGAAAATACCAGAAAAACACCTGTTACTTATTTACACCTATTTCTTATTTCTCTGCTGATTAATTTCCAAAATGAAAAAAGAAAAAAAATGATTTAAATCAAATGATTTTTTTTAAAAAATCCGTTGATTTAAATCTAGATTTAATGCCAACCCTAGTGTTTCCACTCTTTTCAATTTTGTGACACCTGTCACAAATAGAGGAGGTGGGGGTGCCAAATTGAAACTTGGCCTTGGGCCCTTCGTACACCGCTGGCCAGAAAAGATTTTTAGATTGTTGTTCATAAAATTAGAAGGGATTTAAATTACATGAAACCGGTTTCAGTAATTTGCATCATCTAATGTTTCTTCAAAAAAGGATCCAATTCTTTTAAAATAACATGCATTTAAAAAGTGAAGTTAGGGCGAAAAAAAAGAGAGAGAGAAAGAGAGGTACAGACAGTGGCGTGGTCTTGTTCGACGACGTTGTTCACGTGATCAGCTCTGAAATCTAAAACAATGTAAACAATGTGTGGGGAGTTTCATTTTTTTTTTCTTTTTCGTTCAGATTAAGATTTTATCGATTACGTAATCTGATTATGTCTGTAAATTAATTTAGCACTGAATAGCTTAAAAAAACAGGGATGGGATAGGACGTCATATTAACTCAAAGAGTACATATATGCAAATGATTAAATTTAACCTTTAATATTATTGGTCTTACAGAGATCACAGCTTTTTTCAATTTTTGCAGTTAACTACAAATTTAACTACAAACAAATTTAACTACTAATTTAACTACAAACACGGCCGAAACTTTGTTTCATTTGGAAGTTTTGTACTATCACCAGAGGCTTAGATGAATGTTAATTATAATAGTCTGGTTACAAAAAGCTTAGTATATAAACACCATCCTTGAGTTAATCATGCCTTTTATTCATCTTTCGATCTTGCGATCTCACAGACCGCTTCTTTTTCAATTTCTGTCACATAAGTTAAAGATTAGTTAGTGAAAGAAAAAAAAAGAGGGCTGTTTAAATAGATTTCGTTAGAAATACTACCTATCATGTTCTCCCCTCCCCCATGTTGAAATTTCTGAAAACATTTTGCGGATCTTCGCCGGCCCCTGGAACCCATAACAATCCCCAAGTTAAAAACTTTATCGACAGATAAATTTTTTAATCGATTATTTAATACCGTTTTTAGGTACGTTCGTAATTACGTAAATACATAGCACCTATTGTTGTCGTTCAGTCCGTCCGCATATAACAACGCAGAAACTACCCAACCGAATCGTTTGAAATTTAAAATACATAATTATTACATAATTTTGTCGAGTCATTTCAAATTTTATGAAAATCGGACGCATAGATCAATTACAGGGACAATCAAAAGGATTCCGTTACATTACGGGCAATGAGGAAAAAAGTTTCAAATGCATTTTAATCGTTTGAAACTTAAAATGCATAATTATTACATAATTTTGTCGAGTGATTTCAGATTTTATCAAAATCGGATGCATAGTTTAATTACAGGGACAATCAAAAATATTCCGTTACATTACGGGCAAAGGGGAAAAATGTTTCAAATGCATTTTGATGAAATTACACTCATTCGAACATAATAAAATTGATATGCATCTATAAATTACATATTATTATATACATTTTGCATAATCTGTGGTTCAAAGAACATTTGTTATCGATTTACAAGGCCACACAAAAGTAATTCATTACATAATGGTGTACGGGAGAACATTGTTTGGTGCGCATTTTAATTGTAATTAACTATTTACAATTTTACGATTTGATATGATAGTGATATTTTTAAAATTTCGTTATCGTAGAACGCACCTCATTTGCTACGCTTCACGTGCAATGTCCAACTTGTTTATGAACATGAGAGCTTCCGTAATTCTGCCCATATCTCTTCCAAACTGATGCATAAAATCAAGGGTCACATATTCTCGTTCAAGCGCAAAATCGCACCAAAGGGGTGGAAATAGGGAGGGGTTTTGTGAAAAAAAAGAAAAAATAATAACTTTTGAATTATAATACATACAAAATCAGTTTGATGATATTATGTATTTCTTCTGTAAGAAGGACGAAAAATTTACATATGAACATATTTTTGATAAAATTAAAAATTCGCTCAAGGAGAGGGAAAAAATGGATTTAGGAGGAAAAAAGTCATAACTTCGCCCATTCTCAATGTATCAAATCCATTTAAACTTATTATACAATCTTCTTAATACTATTTACAATTTTCATATTCGCAAGATTTTGATAGGACAAACTCTTACAGGAAAAACAAAAAGTAAAGTAAAAGAGGTGGATTGAAGAAGGAAAAAAATCATAACTTTGCCCATTCACAAATCTGCTAAAATTTGTTTTACATCTTCTTGAAATTATCTAACAGGAAGTTTTTGATAAGGCCAATTCTTACAGCAAAAATAAATTGGTGAAAAATGAGTTGGAGGAAAAAGTTATCATGATTCTGATAAAACTAGATCATACAGAAAAATGAAAGCGACCAGATAAAACTTTTTAACTCGTTTTATTCCTCATCTTCATTTTAATTTTGTTGGTGAAATGCGGGGCCGTGCGAAGCGAAGGGCGGAGAGGGCGGTCGCCTTGGGTGCGGATAGTGAGGAGTCCAAATTTAGGCTATCAGCTTGATCTTTGATAGTGATCACGTGTCCTCGAATTCTACCTTTGCCTGTAGGCCGAGCCGGCAGGAATTTTTTTTTCATATGTAATCTGCGTGAGTGCTTCTGAAATTGCGGATAGGAATTAAAATCGACATCATCAGTCATATATTAGAGGTGGTTTATCCAAGTTTAAAAAACAGTTGCTTAGAGCTACCAAAAGCTTTTTTGATGTTTATGCAGATCAGAACCGTAGCTAGAAGTAAATAATAGGTGTGTGTGTGTGTCGGGGGGGGGGGGGTCTCAAAAGATGTAGGGGGGGAGCTTATATTTTCACTCTCTCTCTCTCTGACGCAGAAAGATAAATGAGTGCCTATTCACATTGTAGGTACTATGTTTCTCATTAAACTGTTGTAATAACTTCATTTTATGCTGTGAAAAGAATAGGATGATGAAAAATTAGAATCTATAACGAGTGCAATATTAAACATGTTAGCTTTCTATGCGCCAACAGGGTGAGCGAGTGTTGAAACACTTATTTTACTTGCAATTTAGTAATTTTGCAAAACTGTGAAAGGATCTCGAAACTAAATGAGATTTTTGAACAGAATTTCATTTGGAATTTCGGATCACATAAATTCATTAGTGGCATTGGAGTTTTTTCCAGGGGTGGCTCAAAATGTTTTAGGGAAGACTGAGCCCCCCTCCCGCTCGCACCCCCTTAGCTGGGTACACGACATTTCGGTCCCGCCATTTCTGTCCCGACACAATTCGGTCCGTTGCCATTTCGGTCCCCAGCAACTTCGGCCCTCTGCCATTTCGGTCCTTAGTCATTTCAGTCCCTTGTTATTTCTTTGCTCGTTGTCTTTGCTCACTCTATAAGTCGGATTCTAATTGTTGTGGGCCTGCCGAATGGTATAAGTTCAACATTATTCGGGCCTTTTTTAATTTTTTTTAATTCCTCCCCCCCCCCCTCAAGTTTTATAAAAAGTTGAATATAAGAGTCTGATAAACTTAAACTTTTATAACTCGTGACAATGAAATCACAGCGATAAATACTATAGAACCTTTAAATTAGCATTAATTAAATAATAAAAAAACTGTGCTTATTTTCCCCTTCCAATTAGTTTGATAATGTCTTTAATAATTCAATTAGACAGTTAAAAGTTATAATGTATACATATTTCCTCAAATCACTCATCTACACCCTCTTCTTTGATAATTCAGAAATAAGACATATTTATTGAAGAATTTTTTTTTTTATTTTTATTATTTTTATACACTGCTCAAAACAATTAAAGGATATTTGAAGTTTTATATAAAATATAGATATAAACGAAATTTTTTTTGCCGAAAATAGAAGAGAATCCCAAATGCAAATTTTTCTGGTTTTCAAACTGCGGAGTATGCAAATTTTGAGTTGGACGTCAAAAACGTCGCTTCAGCGGCAGCGAATGAAATTTGACTTTCAATTGGATAAAAGAGAATGAAGACAAGGATGATCGGCATTCAGTGATTGCTTTGTTTCGATGAGTACGATGTCTCAGCGAAGTCATTTGACAGATTCAGAAGCTTGGAGAATTGTTGGTAGGTTAGAAGGGGGCCAAACTCAAGCCGAAGTAGCGCAAGCCATTAGAGTGTCACAAAGTGTCATTTCCAGGATCTGGAACCGTTTTTTGGAGAGTGGATGTGCAGGCCGAAGACCAGGGCAAGGTCGTAGACGGGCAACAACGCCCAATGAAGATCGGTATTTAGCGTTAACAGCTCGGAGACACCGAAACATGAACGCTACTCTTCTCCAACAACACCTTCGCTCGGCTACAGACACCACGATTTCAACTCAGACTGTCCGAAACCGGCTACATGATGTAGATTTGTATGCTCGCCGACCGATGGTATGTGTTAGATTAACATCAAGGCATCGTCGGGACCGCAGGGAGTGGGCAACCGAGCATGTCAACTGGAGGAGAAATGAATGGAGCAATATTCTGTTTTCTGACGAGTCCCGCTTTTCTGTGCATCCGGATAATAGGCGTATTTTCATCTGGAGGGACCGTGGCAGTAGGAATAATCCTGCGTTCGTGCCCGAAAGTGTCAGATTTGGCGGTGGAGGAGTGTTGGTGTATGGTGGCATCTCCATTGACGGGCGCACTGACCTCTACATCATTCGAGATGGAGCTCTGACTGGTCGCCGATATAGGGATGAGATCCTCAGACCTATTGTAGTCCCTTACGCTGCAGCAATCGGAGATAACTTCATTTTAATGGACGATAACTGCAGGCCACATCGTGCAAACCTGGTGGAGGATTTCCTCTTCGAGGAAGGAATCGTTCGAATGGAAGGACCAACGTGTTCTCCAGACATGAATCCAATCGAGCACATTTGGGATTGGGACGCTCTAGGAAGACGAGTTTCTGGCCGCCAACAACCGCCACAAACTCTCCAAGAACTGGAAAAAGCTCTTCTGGAAGAGTGGGGCAGAATACCCCAACTCGTCATTAATAGCCTCATTGAGTCCATGCCTCAAGGGTGTTCAACGTTGCTGGCCGCCCGTGGAAACCATAACCCCTACTGAAAATGATTTTCTTTGAAGAAAACACCTTTTCTTATTCTTTTTTTCTCATATGCACAAATTGTGTTTTTTTCCTTTTGTACACAAATGCGCAATAAAATGCATTTTTTTCTGCCAAACATGTGTAATTTATTCTCATATAACCTACTATGTCTGTCGACCATGTATCAATCAGCTAAAAAGTTTCCCAGATAACAAAATCCACCTAAAACTGCAATATCCTTTAATTGTTTTGAGCAGTGTATTACAAAGTTGCATCTTATAAATTTGTTTTCATAAGTTACTTTCCATTATTAACATTGCAAAAGCAATAGTGATTTCGTAGCTGGGCATGCTATGAAAAAAAAACCTGTTTTTAGAAATTTGTCTTCGCCACTTAAAAAAAATAATAGTAATACTATTTATTGATTGCATTTTTTAACAGTCTTCTCACACCATGAAGACAATTTTTGTGAGTTAATTTTATTGAAATTGTACCTATTTCATTCTAATAAGATGATTATTATTTTTTATTTACATAAAATTTATATAATAATATCTTAAAATATAATAATATAAATATTATACATAAAATATAATTTAATTAAATATAATAATGTTTTAAATATCTTTTTAATTTTTAAATGACAAAACTAAGCTTTTATTTATTTATTTATTTATTTGTATTATCTTTTCGCTTTTACTTTCCCAGGAAAAAAAAATTCTTATTTTAGTTTTATTTTTAACTATTACTAAATGTTTTAAGTTTCTGTAAGTTTTAAATATATAATAAATAAACAAGTAAGAGATAAATTTCAGTTAAGAACTACTAGGAAATATAATGATGTATTGAATATAAAATGGATTATAAATTGAGTTTATTTTAAAATAAAATTCATTATGTAAATTAATCATGTTATTAATAATAAATATATCAAATAAAATATTAATTTGATTTTTATATTAAAATTACTAACTGTTTTGAGAATTAGGATTACCATACAAAATTTGTGTGAATTATAATATTTTGGATTAGAGTTATACGTGTGTGCGGTTTTCGGGCACTTATAATCGCAGTATACTAAAATTTTATAGCCTTCAATTTAAAAACTCTGCAATGTTCCCTATAAAATTATGTCTTTTTCACAAAATTTCAGTTTGCAAGAGAAGGGACCGAAATGGCAAGACCGAAACGTCCTGCTTCCCCCTTAGCTACGGCTTTAATGCAGGTAAATGGGCTATTCGCTGGTAAAAATGATGTTTTATTAAAAATAAATGTTAAATGTTCATTAGATTAAAGTTTTCTGCGAAGTGCATTTAGCTATCATCTAACAAGAAGAAATTTAAAGATGGAACCCAACAATGAAACTACGTTTTATAAAATAAACACATAGATATTTACAGACCAACAATATTTAGTATGCTGTTTTAAACAATTGAATAATGTGTATATTCGTACAGATTACAGAATCACGAATAACAAAATCTATATGACTTATGGTTATTATATTTTTTTATACTACAGCATAAATTTTACTTAGTCGGCTACCTAAAACCCACTGGTTAATATTTTTCACCGTTGATAAAATAACACACAGAGGATGAATGATAAACTTTACATCCTTTCCGCTGAAATGCAACTATCAGATCGTGCTATAAACCAACATAAGGAGTGGAATCATCATTCGATTTTCGCCATTTAAAGATCCAGTGCAGAACTCTTTTGTAAATTAGGTTTTGTAATTGTTCCAAGTACATACATTTATTAATCGAATCACTTAATTCGGGAATTTTTGAGATTTCAAGATTTGTGTTCTTGTAAATACCATCCACTTTCTATTAGACCGAAATATTCTTAAAAATACTTTATTTTACTTTTCATTTGGCACCAATTTCATCCCGTAACTCGATGACGTGAAAGTGACGCCAAAATGGCGAGTTGGCGCCCACTATTACTCATATCGTACCAAGAAATGCCGAGGCAGACCAGTCATTCCTTAATCTACATCTAATTATCTTTTCCTACATCATGATTTCATCCCGTAACTTGATGACGTAGTCATTTGTGTCTCTGCCGCCCGCTCTATATTATAGAGCAGTGGTGAACTCGTAAAAAAAACAGAGTGCACGCTCTAAGCAGAGGGTATATTCTCAAAGCAGAGAGTATACTCTAGGATGTAAATACTATAGCTTTCTAGAGAAAGAGAGTGTATGCGGTGTTTTTTTAAAAAAAATCAGAAGGTATAGGGTGTATACCACCGTATACCCTCCACTACATCCCTGAGAGGAAGTAGCTTATAGTAAACCTCAGCAACGTACGTCGATTACATTATGTATGAAATAGTTTAACTTTATTGAGATACGCCACAAACAATATTTTCCCTTATACCGGATGTAAAGTAAGCAATTATTTTTTGTGGCCGTGTAAATTAATAATAAATATTCTGTACACCACCTATTCTGCAGAATGTATATTTGAGTGCACATCATAAATGGACATCAATGTCATCATATTCGAAAGGGTACAACATCATTAAAATGCACTTGAAATTTTTACTTTTGACTATCCTTATGGTTGAACTGTACATCCGATTTTCATAAAAAATGAAATGACTGTACAAAATTCTTCAACAATACTATGCATTATATTTCAAACGATTGAGTGGGTTAATTTTGCGCGGATCGAAGCGGATGGACCGGATGACAGCTATAGGTGTATTTATATAATGGACCGTATTCTTTCTTTCTCTTCCCTGGATTCCGGATTCGCCGAATGTCAATCATTCTGTCATCCTATCAATTAAGTGCTTCCGTTAGAAAAATGCCTAAATAGTTTGTTACTTTAAACCCGAAAACGATTAGGAGGGGAAAATACAAGGGGTCATACTGGAGTTGCATATTCGACAAAACCTGTTCAGTGTTTCTGTAGCTTAGTACTGTTTATGTATTGTATCATCTGCCCAATAAAAGGGTCACAACATTCGTTGTAATTTTCAAACTTTTGTTCATTCTTTATCTTAGAAATGGAAGAGTGATTTAGAAATTCTTTAAGGAAAAAACGTTTGTGCTGTTTATGATGGTAATTTATTTCTCAAACATAAAAAAATAAAAAATAAGACTTATTTGCGTTGTGTCCGATATAAATTCTTCAAGGCAAGAATTATATTAAAATATAATGAAATTCTTAAAATCGGAAAATTTTCTCACAACAATGAAACAACCTCAAAAGAAAGCCAACAAATAGAGTTTAAAAATCAGCTGGTAAACAAAATAAAATCCAATCCAACCGCACCAATTACAAGGATTTATTAGTAAATGAAAAATAGGTATTTTTAAGTAATTTTTAAAGACATTTAGCTAAAGGAAATCTCTTAAAATATAACACTTGAATCCAATGCATGTAATCCTTGTAAAATTAAATATTAATTATTAAGTTACCTCTGTTTATATGTAAAGAAAAAATGCATTTTACTTCGTTATCATATGAGGAATTTAAAACTTAATTGTTCCTGGGTTTGTGAAAAGTTTACTGCAGTTATTTCTTAATTCACTTTCAGTGCCCTTTTCCTAGAAAGAAATACATTAACCTTATAATCAATGATTAGTTCAACCTTAAAAAATGTTGTATTGAATGAAATCTATGTCAAACTACTTATTTGTACAAATTATTTTCAAAATTCTTAGTTTTCAGGCATAATTAATTTACTTATTCAAAATTAAATGGTAATAATAATAATAATTAAATACGAAGAAGAGATTACACCTTCAAGAGTAACAAAGTACATGTGCTACTTTTTCTGTTTCTTATATTTTTATACTATTTTCATCAAGTTTAACAATTATAAAATGTTTAAATTTTCTGTACTGTTTACTTATTTGGGTAAAACCAATTTTCTTTGTGCTTTTTCAAAAAAAAAAAAAAAAAAAAAAAAAAAAGTCTCTTTTTAGGATCTAGATTTTACTAAATAACAATAATATTGTTTAAACATGTGTTATTTTATATGTGTACTAATGTTTTTAATTTTAATGCTTGTATTTTATATGCTTCGTCTAAAATACAAGTTAGAAATTAGTATAGTTTTCAGATAATTAAAACAAAATTATTAACAATCGTCTTTGCTAAGTCTTTATCACGCATACTTATAATTTTTAAATCGGAGAACTATATATAAAAAAATTTTTAATGTTAAAGTCGGTCAGAAAAGGTCCATTAAAGTTTTTAAGAACAAAACTATGCATATGAATGATATATATATATGCATCTCAAGCAAACGGTGTGTAAGTGCGCTTATTATTCTTTTAATTTTACTAATTTTCTGATTGATTTTACTTACCCATCATACGTAGTATAGGGTAAGTCTTGCAATCGTTTTGAAAATCGAAAATTTTTTTTTGACGGATTTACACGTTTTAGACACTGGAGATTCCGAAAAACATATTTTTAGAAAAAAAAATTTGCCGTCCGTCTGTCTGTCTGTCTGTCTGTCTGTCTGTCTGTCTGTCTGTCTGTAAACGCTCTATCTCCCGAACAAATTGAGATAGAGACTTGAAGTTTGGTATGTAGTTAGTATGTAAGAATGGGACGAACCCTATTTAATATCAGCAACCTCGATTATCCGGAACTATTTTTTTCGGACTCTCGAAAAATTCGTTCTGATGAAAGGTATATAAAAATTTTCGATTTTTTTTGTTCTAAGGAATGATCGTAAAAGGCAATAAAATGACACACATTTTGCATATAGAACGAAGTCGATCGGATTATTAGTTTCCGAGATATTTGTAATCTTGTTTTCCACATTCTTCGATTTTTCATGACCCTGTATTTCATTCAAATTTCAATTCAGAAGTATATTTTAATTGGAAATGAGACGCTTAATCCAGCGCAGTTAATTGTTAGTTAATAGAATTATTATTTTTGGAGTTATAAGGATGTTTCTTTTACGCAGTTCGGTACTATTTGAGTAGTTTGGCGTTTTATATAATTTGTCGAAATTGGTACATCAGCAGTTCTTTAATATAGCATTACTATGTATATTAACAATATTTAAATTTTGTTTATGAATTGCAATGCATTGTATAAATAGTTTTCACATGTTTTATTTTCATATACATATCCATGATGGGTAAGTATTACGGTGGCCCCCAACGACTAGTTTTTATTATTTTTTATTATTTATTTATTTATTATTATTATTATTATTTTCGAATTTTCATTATTTTAATTAATATATATATATATATAAGACCATTAAAAGTAGACAATATTCACCAATTAAATTTATCAATAAACCAAACCGAAACATGAGAAAAATTTAAATAAATAAATAAAATGAAATATATATATATATATTTAGAAAAATTAATTTTTATGTTGATGCCAGTTTGTTAAACAGCACAAAGAATTAAATTTCGTTTGAAGTTAAAATATGTATTTACACATGACTATTAAAAACACAAATAAAACTTTAAAATAATATTATAATGATCGATTGTTAAAATCAGGTAATACGGAAAATTAATTCATATAAATTGTATTTAGACATGAATATTAAAAAATTAAGAATATCTTAAAATAATTAAATTATTACACGTGCACCACATTTAATATAAAACACCAAAATATTAAAAATGTTGTCATATGAAAAAAGCCTAAAATAATTAATTTATTATGCATGAAAATCTTTTAATAATAAACATCAATTAGTATTTAAAAAATTCTAACACTGATATTTCCAAGTACTTTTAAATGGAATAATATATTTATAAGTAAATATTAAAAAGTGGAAAAATAAAAATTGTAATTAAATTTTCGCACGTAAAACTCATTCAGGATTCGTACGGGTACCGTTATTTTCCAGGTGATATACCAGTTTTTTTTTTTTTTTTTTTTTTTTTTCAATGGAAAAATAAATTTTGTTCAAACACTGAAACTTCGCTTAGTTTAATCAGAAATTTTCAATAAGAAAATACTGGTGTAGTAGAATTTTCTGATCATAAAATTCCAGGATCCGTACGAGCCCTGCCATTTAATAGTGAAAATTACATTATACATTACGATTTTCTTGTGGACGATATTAATGGGATGTCACATTGCGAATCACATGACTAGTAGCCATGAAGTGGGGCTATAGCAATTTTGTTTATAAATTTCTTCACTAGATGCAGCATAAATAGTGGTAAATCCATGCATAAAATGCGTTTGGTTTATTTTATACCAATTACTGCTCGATAAATACATATTTAAAAATTCATATATATATTTAATAATTAAAATAAACAATTTACATTTTAATAACATACTGAATATGTGTGATAGTGTAATAAAATGAAGAAAATAAGTCATGCATAAGTTATACACGTTCTTCAATGTATTTAAAACGCGATCAAAATAAGAAATATAAGCTTAAAATTTCAAAATACAATGCTTTTCAGTACCGTGATTTTGAATGTTATTTACAGCGAGACGGATTTTTTCAGATCTCGAACTCAAAGGAAGAATATTGTCCATAGTATCGCTATGTCCGAGAGGCACCGACATTATTTACCTAACCATTTTATTCAAGCTGATTTTCAAATGTGTAATTTATCTTGTTTGTCAATCTCAAAAACAGCCATCAGCTGTCGCCACAGTGGTGGATGAAGCCATATTAACCAAAAATACTGAATTCAAGCGAAAACAATATAGAAAGCTTATTACAGAAGGTAGTCCTCGTTCGTGATAATGTCATTTAATCTTCTATAACCAGGTAATATTTTTAAAACAAGAAACATTATAGTGTTTTCAGAGTTTGCGTTGTCTAAACGCGGGTTGGTGAGCCTAGTTTGTTTGAATTGGCCGTTTAATGTTGACAAGCGCAAAGCGTTTTGACAAATTTACAAATTCACTTTTTAACGAAAAGATATAAAATTGGAAGACCTATCTATGGAAGGGACTTCGAATCGATCTCAGTTTTCCATTTTATGATAATTAAATTACCTATCAAGTTATAAACGATTTTGATCACATGATCACGATTTTTTCTTCCTTCGTTGGACTGTTTTATCGGCTGCCGTCCGGAAATGCGGTTCAAAACGTCTAATTTAATGGTTTAAAAATCTATGGCATTAAAAAAAAAAAAAAAAAATTGAAACATTTTGAAACAATTATCGTAAATATAAAAAATGTAGAAAATGAAATAGAAAAAAGCTTCCGTATTACTAAACGCTACTTTTTTATATTTAGGAAATTTACAGAAAAATGCTTTAATAATTTTATTAGAAGAATGTATCTGGACAAATTTCTATTGAACAATATCAGCAAAAAACATTATATTAAACATACGAAATTAGTCTCGCATTATTTGAAATACAATATCAAGAGAAAGGGCTTTAGAATTTTTATTAGAAAAAAAAAGATAAATTTCTATTAAAAAGTTAATAGTGAAAATATTGCATTAAAAAGTGGAAATTTCTGGAACTTGTGATTTTGTTTAATTTTTGAACATATTACATGGGTGTAGATTGGGAAGTGTCTACTATTCACACTTTAAAAGTGGAAGGAGTGAAAAGCTCCCTCTATGGATGAGTTAGAGGCATTTTCACTCTTTTTAAAGTGACTTTTGTAAAAATACACTCCTTAAAGAGTGCAATTTTCTACTATATAGAAAGGAGTGAATTATCTCACTCTACAATCAAGAGTGAGAGAGTCACTTCACTGATGAGAGTGACTGTCTCACTCCGTTATCGAGAGTGAGAGATTGCAATGATGAAAGTGAAATACAGCATTATAAACTTTTTAAAATTCCCGTTCAACTTTGAATAAATAAATGGAGTAAAATAATAAAAATCAGCAAAATGTAGTACTTTTTAGCAGCAATGTGCGAAGAGAAAACTGCACCCGGGACAAAGTTTGAATTTGAAACCCCCCCCCCCCCTTCTTCTTTTTGTGATAGGTGTGATAAAATTGAAAAGTGTAGAAACAAAAATAAATTCTATTGAATGCATGTTTCACATTTACTTTATAACTTAAAAATATTTAATTTTAAATCTAAATAATATAAAATAAAATTTCGCTTATATTTTGGGAAGGGTATTTGGAAAACAGATCTGGATTAAATGTATATACAGTAAAGTATAACAGTTAGTAACTAATCCCTTTTGCATTCCAAGAAATAAGTTATTTTGAGAATGTATGTTTTTTCTTACAAAAACCTACCCCCCTTTTTTTTAAAGAAAAGAAGAAACGAATAAGGTATTTTTGTACTGAAGAGCTTTTGATAAGAGCGACTCTTTTCGCAAAAAGGGGGGGGGGAGAAGAAGGAGAAAAAAATCCATAAATTTGTCAATTTTTATGATATCAAATCCGATTAAATTTATTGTACATCTTCTTAATAATATCTACATTTTTTATATTGACAATTTTTTGATAGGATCAATTCTTATAGCACAAACAAATGAAACATAAGTAGAAGTTGAAGAAAAAATCGTATCAAGAGTGTACTCAATTCCAAATTGCTTATATTCTGACTCATTTTTTAAATCATTTTTGCCGTTAAACGCATCCATCTGGCAGGTTCTCTTACTTAGGAACTATATAATGCGCCGTATTGGTCAGTTTTTTGATAAAGGCAAAATATACTTTTAAAAGTGCTGTCAAAGTTGGCCTTTTGAACAGAACTTCTCGAAGCGATCGAGATTGAAGAATTGGGGATATATTCAAATAACAAATTCCGAATCTTTTTACTTATTTTGAATTCATTTTAGCTCGCAAATTCATATGCAATTGACAGTTTTTCTTATTTAGGAACTATATTAATTTTTTCATAAAGACAGAATATATTAAAAAATATATATGCTTTCAATGTGGGCATTCAGAAAAGAATTTCCCAAAGCGATCGTGACTGAAGTATTGAGAATATCTTCATAACAAACTTCTTATTTTTTAACTCATTTTTAAATTAGTTTTGCTCTCAAACTTTTTAAATTGGTACTTTCTCTTTCTTAGGAACTATATAATGTTCCGTTATGGTCAATTTTTTTCATAAAAGCAGGATATACTTCAAAAAATGCTGTAAAAATGTGCATTTTGAACCGAATTTCCCTTAAGTGGATTGTAATAAAATCAGTTCTTACAGATAAATGTAGTTAAAAACTCTTCAAAAGCGGTCAAATGAAGTTGTTGAACGTTGACCGAGTTTATCTCTAATCTTATTTACTTTTTGTTGGGGGAAATGACAACTTAATTTCGAAATCTATCTCTGCCTATAGGCCGCCACGACAGAAATTTAGTTGAACTTGCATTCATTTATGTTATACACATTCATATTTTTCCAGTACACTATATATGACCAATAGTGATCGGTCACTTGCGATTTTAGACGTTTTGTTAATGAAAAAAAAAATACTTAAGAAATTAGTCTGAAAATCCAGGTATGTAAACAGACAAGTAAAGGTCATATATTTCCATGAAGATTTTTTTTTTATTAACCATCCTATAAGAGACCGTCAACAACAGAAAAAGAACGAATACCTTTAAGATAACACTACAGAAATTAACGTAGCAAAAGCATTCAAACTGCAAAAACATGAATGTGTTCATTTTTGTGAGGATAGCATTATATTAATAAAGAAATGTTTTTTTTTATAGAAACAGTCTCAAATTTTGCCAAGCTTTTTGCTTAAAATTTGCAGAGTTTTTATTATAAAAATGTGTTCTTTTTAGAAATTATGAAAAAGCATTATTGAACATAATACCCTGAAATTTGGTACTGGTTTTATAAAAAACCGTAATTTCTCTACAAGTGTACATGATGCTATCCTCATAAAAATGAAAAGAGTTTACTTCCAATAAACCTTGTAATAATGCTCTACAGTTTGAATGCTTTTGCTACATTAGTTTTTACAAGGTTATCCAAAAGATATATATACACATAAGAATAAAAAATTAAAAATGTAAAAAATATATAAAAAATGTATGTAATAGGTTGGTTGGGCGGGTAGATGTTTGATTACGGAGGAAGGCGGTGTTGTCTGGATAATACGCAAAGGTTACTTTAATAAATTTAATAATAAAAAAATATTGAGAGTGGGAAATTTATTCGTAAATTTGGTACAAAGTTTCTATGGAATTTAAATAACACCAATGTATGGATTATTGTTTAGTTATATCTATTATATTAATAATGTTAATCATTTACATTATTAAATTGCACTTCACTTTTAATAAATGAGTGTACTATATCACTACTAAATGTATAGGCTACATTTCTTAATAAGCTATTTTTTAATCTTTAATCATCCTTAATTAAGATATTGAAATCAGCCTAACATAATCAAAATAAATTTTATTGATTTAAATATTAATAGGGCACACTATGATGTATGGTTTAATTTTTATGTTATTAAATTATTCTGTTTTTAATTAATTATTAATTTAATATTATGATGTGTGCGATAAATCGTTTTTTTGTTTTTATTATTATATTATTTCCATTTTTCTGTCATATGATATATGAATACTTCAAGCTTTAATATACCACGTGCAGTATCAGGATTAAGGTCGTGCATTTGGGATTCATTCTACTGTATAGCTCATCACTGTTTTATTTTCTCCTATCCACTATAGACTATTTGGTATTTCTTTAATTAATTTTGGTTTCTTGTGTGTTGGTAGCAGGGCCGTAGCTAGAAGTTACAGTAGGGGGGGGGGGGGCTCATAATTTTTTTTCTCTCTCTCTGACGCAGAAAGATAAATTAGTCCATATTTATATTGTAGATACAGTGTGACCTCTGAATAAAGGACAAGTGCGGGACCGTAACTTTTGTCCCTTAAATAGAGGTGTCCCTTATTCAGAGTTTTGATTGTTATTTTTGCTTAATCGTTCAGAAGGATATAAAAATAACAAATCATTAAAGATGAAGTTTAAATGTACCAAAAATGTATGAATTACATTAGTGAGATAAAAGGAATTTAGGGAAATTAAAAAATTAAAATTTTTAATTGATTACTAAATCATTAAATTATTTGTAGAATTATTGATTTTTATTTTATATACAAATTCTGTAGATGCTAAAGGATTAAAGCGTTTAAAAAAATTATCTCGAAGTAATCAAAAATAATTGTTTTGCAAATTTCAATTTTTCACTACAAATCTTTCAAGTGTTCGTTTACTATACTCATAAATTTTAGTTCTTCATTATCAGGAGCATTTACAAAAAAAGTATTCAACTGCTGTGCTCAGCTAGTGGGAAACGTTTTGACATATTTACAAATTCATTTTTTAACGGAAAGGTATAAAACTGGACTGACTGACTGTGGAAGCGATTTGTAATCGAACTGAGTTTTCACGTTTTTGGTAAATAAATTACCTATTGAGTTATAAGCGATTTTGGTCATGTGGCAAATACGTTTATCACCCTTCCTGAGTAGTTATTCTTCTTTCGTGTAGAAATTCGGTTCAAAACGCCCACTTTGACAATATTTTCTATAAAGTCTATTGCATATGCCCTCAAAAAATGAAAAAAAATAACAGTTCGATTACATATTTCTGAACAACAACGCCTGCTAGTTTCGTGCATTTCCGAATAAAAATAAATGAAAACTTATGTCATAAAAGTTGCCCTTTTGGATTTGAGAACAGCCGAATGGCATCTATTAAGTTCTTTGTTTCGTACTTTACTTTTATTCTCCACTTTCAGAACCATACTGAAAACTTCCAACATTACTTTCAATGGGGAAAAACGCACTGATGTCAAATCAGAATTGTGGATAAATAAATAATCGTCAATTGTGTCGTATGCCGCTGTATCCACATGACTGTCTGTCTGTTTGATAAATTCACAAAAATCTGTATTTTCATTTTCATCACAGACATATTTCATTAACTGAAATGCAAAAACCAGTCCCTTTGATCATCTCATTTTCAACTGTCCCTTAAATCGAGTGTCCCTTATTCAGAGGTAAGTACATTACATGTCTTATATCAAGGGACTGGGACCGGAAGTTTTGTCCCTTAAATAGAGGTGTCCCTTATTCGGAGTGTCCCTTATTTAGACGTTTCACTGTACTATGTTTCTTATTAAACTGTAATAATAATTTCATTTTATGCTAAGAAAAGTACAGGATGGTGAAAATTTTGAGTGTATAACTTGGAGAAAAATTGAACATCATGTTGGTTTTATGTGTACAAATAAGATGAGGAATTGTTTAAACACTTATTTTAGGTACAGTTTAGTATTTCTACAAAACTGTGAAAGAGTCTCAAAAATAAATTAAATTTTGAACGAAATTTCATTTGAATTTTCGGAACAGAAATTTATTTAGTGACCTTCGAATTGTTTCCAAGGGGGGGGGGGGGGGCTCAAAATATTTTAGGGGGGGGCTGAGCCGCTCATAGCGCCCCCTTAGCTACGGGCCTGGTTGGTAGTCCCAAATTCGTATTGTTTTACTTTCTCATGCCAAATACGAAGATGAAACCACACACTCCATTTGTAATTCCAAAGTATTTGGGACCTGATGATTCTGCTTTGGTTCTACAAATTCCATTTGTATTCATATTATTCTTTGTTCCTTTCATATTTAGTGTGATATAAGATATTAAATTCAATAGTTAATTTCAAATGGTTAATATTGTTTACTATTAATGGTCTTATATATATATATTCCAATTTCTTGACCTCTAAAATATATAACCTATACCGTTCTGTTTGCAAACGTGAAGTTTCAGGATAATTCCTCAAGTATTTCCTTAAATATTTAACAAAACGTTTAAAATCCCAACTGACCGATCATCATTGGACATATAGTGTATATACAGCTATACCACACCTTACATTTTATAGTTTTTTAATTCACAGGCTATCAAAGTCTGGGAGCTTATGTGCCCGTCGGTTCTGTATGTGCGTAACGCGATAACTCATGATAAAAATATCCGATTCACTTAAAATTTGGAAATAAAGTAATTTGGAAATAAAATAGATGTTCAGCGAAAGAGTATTTTCGAGATTGCCCCCCCCCCCCCCCCCGCCGACACACACACACAAATATATATATGTATTTAATACAATATGCATCATTTAAACGCATGAAAAAATGAATTAAAAGGAATATAACCAAAACCAATATACATTTAATGTTAGTCATAAATCATTATATTATATCTTTATATTTTATGACATTGTATCATTATATGAAATTATTAGATAATAATATTGCAAACTTATAATGGAATTTCCTATGCGCAACACAGCAATTATCCTAGCTAATTATATATATACTCTGGTTTTTTTGAATTAATAAATTATTATATAATCATCTTTTATAAATCAAATCCAAAATAAGTATTAATGTTTTCAAATTATCTAAATCTCAGGAAGCAAATAATAGATGTGTGCAATAAATAAAATATCCATTGAAAAATAACGACGGTCGTAAATGCATTTAATTTTTAACAGACCCCTTTTTTCGGCTTAAAACTTTTGGTCTTTTAAAGGAAGTCACGCGCCATTCATTAGTAGGAACCTTCAAGAAACACAGCATGAGGTAAGAGGGTGGATTTTCGGCGAAACTGGCATGAATCTTCTCTTCGAGTGTATAAAAACCACCATTTCACCTTGTGTGACACCACAGGAGATTAGCTTTCGTGCTTAGAGTGCAGATGATAATAGAAAATTTCGTTAACAGAATATAAATAGTTTAACATTTGTTTCCATAAAGAAATGGAGTCTATTCTTCCTTTAGGTTCGAGACTACAAAAAACGCCATTTTACCTTATGAGGCGTCTCAAGTATTCCAGGATTAGGAAGTCACATAAAAAGAGTGTAAAAAAATGAAGAGTTATCAATGCAAAACAAATTATTCCTTTAATAGCAATTTTGTGTTGCGCAACGATTAACACTTTTGAAATCTATCAAAATGAATTTCATGACTTCGATGCTTTGAATTCATTTTTTCGCAAGGATTTCTTGTTAATAAAACACAAATGACGCATTCTGTGTCAGAAAGTTCGTTCTTGTTTTATAAATAATTGCGTTTCAAGTTCCTTTCTCAACAATGCGAAAGTTTCTGATCCGATTTTCTAACTCATGTTTAAACGTAAAGGCATAAAATTTGTAAGACTGATTGAAGGAAGCGATTTCGATTGGAAACACATTGCACGCTTTGTAATCGATCAATGATGGATCCAATTTTCATAAAACTTGAAACGATTCGGCCAAATTCTGTTAAGGTAACATATTTTAATTTTCAAACCATGCGCTGTTATTGGCGGACTGACAGACAGAAGGTCTGACGACGACCCTATTTGATACATTTTTATATATTTACGAACGCGCCTAAAAAAGAGTGTAAAAAATGCAAACAAATCATCCCTTTAACAGCAATTTTGTGCTACACAACGAATAACACTTTTGAAACCTATTAAAATGAGGTACTGTACCTTCTTAAATTTTATGACTTCAGCTGTAACTGATGTTTTGAGTTCATTTTATTGAGCACAAACGGCGCATTCCCTGTCAGGAAGCTTGTTCTTATTTTATAAATAACTGTTTCAAGTATCCATTTTACAGACCACCTCTATGCTACTCGACGAACTAACACGGCGAGAAACAAATCGATCACTTGGTTGACAAATGGTCCTTTCTCACTTTCGAACAAGGGATTTCTTTGTCACTGCGGATTAAGCTATGATGGAAAGCTTTTCCGCCAGTCATCGGATACCGTCACAATGGATTGAGTGCAATCTATTGCCTATTTGTAGTTGTGACACTTATATAACGATGATTGACAGGAGAACGCTATCCGTGAATTCCAGACTTGGAAAATCGTCACACATTGACACTCTGAAAAAAAAAAAAAAAAAAAAAAAAAAAAAAAAAAAAAAGCGAGGTATTTTGAAAAAATTATTTTTTAAGCGGTTTTTGAGTTCCTTTCTCAACAATGCGAAACTTTCTGACGCCATTTTCTAACTCATGTTTAAACGAAAAGACATAAAATTTGTAAGGCTGAGTAACGCGTTGTACATTTTTCTAATCAATCCATGATGGATTGAATTATCATAAAATTTGAAACTATTCGACAAAATTCTGTTAAGGTTACGTATTTTAATTTTCAAACCATTCGTTTGGGTCGTTTTTGAGATGTTATTAGGCGGACAGACAGATGGACGGATGACGACTCTATATGATACGTATTTATATAATGACGAACGCACCTAAAAAGAGAGTAAAAAATGTATAGTTATCAATGCGAAACAAATCATCCCTTTAACAGCAATTTTGTATTACACTGTTAAAAATTTTGCTCTAGTTTGAACCAAATTTTGTTGCTCACTAGCAGATGGTGAAATCTTGAAACAATATTTGGAGCTCCTGTTGAAGTATTGTTCCAATAATAGGAAGGAGGTTGAAATAGGAAGCTCCAAATGTTAATGCGAGATTTCACCGTCTTATGGTGGCGGCTATTGAGCAACAAAATTTGGTTCAAACTAGAGCAAGATTTTTAACAGTGTACACAGCAAATACTTTTGAAACCTATTAAAAGTCCCTTAAATTTTATGACTGCTGCTGCAGCCGATGTTGTGAATTCATTTTTTTGAGCACAAAGGGCGCATCCTCACCCTCAGAGAGATCATTCTTGTTGTATAAATAAATAACTATGTGAAATATCCTGTTTCCAGACCACTTCTTTGCCGTGTATTCACTACTCGATGCACCAACGAGGCGAGAAAAAACTCGATCACTCTATTGACAAATCGGACTTCTCTCACCGCCGAAACAACGGATTTCTTTGTCGATAGGGATTAAGTTATGATGGACAGCTTTTTTCAGCCACTCATCGGATACCGCCATAACGGACTGAGTGGAACCCATTGCCAATTTTTCGTTTGTTGTACCTTTGAAACTATGTATCACCGGAGAGAACTTGATCAGACAATTTCACTTTGACTTTATTAAATCCATGGGCTCTTATTAGTAGTATGAGTTACTCAGGGAAACATAACTATCGTTCCATATTGTTTATTTACACTTATGTACAGCAGCCGCTCATCAAGTCCAGTCATTCGAATGTTCTCCGATATTTTTATCGGCTGCCATGCATCAGCCTTACAAACAAATCACGGTATCGCTGCGCCATCTCTTAACACGGACTACTACTTTTTATCGCGGAAAGCGCCACAAACTCTGAAAAAGAGAGAGGAATTTTATAAAAATTACTTTTAAGTGGTTTTTGAGTTCCTTTCCTGGCAGCGCGACAATCCATAAAGTAAATAAGTCTATTCTTCCCTTAGGTTCTATGCTATACAAAAATCGTCATGTTACTTTATGTTAATCTCACAGGAATACTATCCATTACGTAAGCACCTAAAAAGAGTGTCAAAAATGAATAGCTATTAACGCGAAATAAAAATCATCTCTTTAACAGAAATTTTGATTTGCAGTGCGAATAACACTTTTGAAACCTATAATAAATTTTGCGATTTGCAGTCGATGTGTTGAACTCATTTTATCGCAAGATGATGTTGATTTGAGCACAAATGGTGCATCCTCTGTCAGAAAAAGCTCGTTTTTGTTTTATAAATAACTGTGTTTCCAGTATCCTGTTTCGAGACCACCTCTTTGCTATGTATTCACTTTCTCGACGCACCAACAAGGCGAGGAACAACTCAGTCATTTTGTTGACAAACTGGGCTTTTCTCGCCGCCGAAACAACGCATTTTTTTTTCTTTTTTGTTGACGGGGATTAAGCTATGATGGACAGCTTTTCCTCAGTCAGTTATACTGGATATCGTCACAAAGGATTGAGTGCAATCGTTAGCCTATTAGTTCTTTGTGGCATTTTTTAAACGATGATTGACAAGGAGGAGAATTCGATCGGCGAATTCCAGAATGGTGTCACATACTCTGCAAAAAGGGAGGAATTTTATAAAAAATACTTTAAAGTCTCCGGGCACATGCTTGTTTCCGTTCAGTCACATGAATTTGACGTATTCTTTTGTACTATCTCAAAAATTTAGACAAACAACAAAATTTGTATTAACATAAAAAGTAATAAGGTACAATTAAAATTCGTAAGATAGGTAATAAATAAAAGCAATTTTGTTGATATACACACATAAATTATGATCAAATAATTGAAATTATAAATTATAGATAGAATTTTATTATAATGTGCAACAACTTTCCCAAAATAATGAAGCTTTGATAAAGATTTAGGGAAGTGTCGGAAAATGTTTCATGAGCTATCCTTGACGCATGATTTTCCTTACTTGTTCTACATTTTATTACCTGTAGTACATATCATTCTCTGACCTGTACAATTTAAAAATTATTTTTATGAGTATAGTAGGGCAGTCTAGGCTGGGCCCCATTCACTGCTTTGGCCGTGCGATGTTGCGACGGCTACCCCCCCCCCCTCCACCCCTACCCTCGTAGTTTTACACTACTTCATCTGAAGCGTTTTCTCTTTTAACGGAACCAAATATAAGTGTCAGAGGAGGCAAACGATGATGATAAATCGATAACGAAATGACGGGGTAACGATGCAAAATTTAATCTTGCTCCACACATTCATCTTCCAAGAATACTGTTGCCTGACGATCGAAAAATTCACTGCTGCATCCTATAAATAAGATAAAGGAGCGTTATAAATTAGATTGAAGTCTGGCTGCCGAAATTGGCTAACGATCATAATAATCAGATTTATAAGTCAACTTAAAAACGATAGGTTCAAAACAAGTTGAGATAGAGAGCTATTAATATTTTTATTAAATTTAAATAAGAAATTGTTTATGTTGTATGGACTGAGGAAAATACGAAACTATCGCATTATTAAGCAAGTAAGAAAAATCATGTGTCAAGCATAGATTATGAAGCATTTCTCAACACATTCAGAATAATATAATGAAACTGCACCGTTTAAAAAAAAATTGAAAAATTATGTTTCATTTACCACTATAGAAATCTATAACGCATGTCAACACCGAATTTCAGCTGTTCCCATCTACAGTCGATAAATGATCCTAATTCTTTTAGGTGCCCTGTATGGGATTTAGAGATTTGTATCTATTAAAAACATGCGATCCAATTTTTTTTTTTTTTTTCATTTAAGAGACAGTATTTAAGTTCATTTCAGTTAAAAATTCCCCTTCAGCCATTTCCTCTCATAAGGAGAATGGTATGCGAATACTTTTGTGCAGCCCTGTATAGGAGGTATAGAATTTATGTATAAAAAGTAATATGCAACTAGTTGGATGTGCCAATCCCAAAACTTACTTCTATCTCATACGTACATTTTAAAATTTAAAAAAACTAGTTGGATGTGCCAATCCCAAAACTTTCTTCTATATCATACATACATTTTAATATAAAAAAATAGTTACTCATTTTAATGCTTTAATAATTTTAATTCAATACCTTACCAGCTTTGATTTTCATCTTAAATTTCTGCTTCAATCAATTAATCGGAGTAAAAACGAATTTCCGTCTCTGCACGAGCCGATGGCCAATAGAATGCTAGGCAGATTTTTTTTTCAAATTCAGGGAGGACCTACTTGCCTTACCAAAAAATAATCATATACAAAATGTTTAGTTCAGTTCTAGAACTAACTTCATACACTTTTATGTGGTGCAATATTGAAAATGGCATAAAATTCGGTATTGCAGCGCCCCCTTCAGGCGGATTTTTTTCAGATTCAGGGCGATCCAACTAGCCATAGCCATACACTTACATAAAAAATTTCGTTCAATTCGATGCATGACTTCATGTACTTTTGGTCGGTACAATATTGAAAATGGCACAAAAATCGCGATTGCAGCGCCCCCTTCCGACGGATTTTTTTCAAATTCAGGGAGGACCAACTAGCCATAGTCATACACATACACAAAAAAATTGCTTTAATTCGATGCATAACTTCATATATTTTTGGTCGGTACAATATTGAAAATGGCACAACAAACGCGATTGCAGCGCCCCCTTCCGGCGGAATGTAAGAGGACCTGCTTGCCACAGCCAAAAGCATTCACAAAAAGTTTGGTTCAATTCTATGCATAACTTCATTCACTTTTTGATGATAGAATGGCGACATACAGACACACAGACACACGGACAGACAGACAGACATTTTGTAAAAACATGTTTTTTGGAATCTCTGACCCCTAAAACGTGTAAAGCCGTCGAAAACCGGAAGTCGAAAAAAATTTCGATTACAATTTTTTCTTCTATTGAAGATAGAAGAAAGTAAAAATATTTACTCATTTTAATGCTTTATTAATTTTAATTCAATACCATACCGACTTTGATTTTCATGTTAAATTTCTGCTTCAATCAAATAATCGGAGTAAAGACTAATTTCCGTTTCTGCAAGAGCCGATGGACAATAGAATGATACGCAGATTTTTTTTTTTTTTTTTCAAATTCAGGGAGGACCTACTTGCCTTACCAAAAAATACTCACATACAAAAAATTTAGTTCAGTTCTAGAACTAACTTCATACGCTTTTATGCGGTGCAATATTGAAAATGGTATAAAATTCGCTATTGCAGCGCCCCCTTCCGGCGGTTTTTTTTTTTTTCAGATTCAGGGCGATCCAACTAGCCATAGCCATACGCTTACACAAAAATTTTCGTTCAATTCGATGCATAAGTCCATGTACTTTTGGTCGGTACAATATTGAAAATGGCACAGAAATCGCCATTGCAGCGCCCCCTTCCGGCGGATGTTTTTCAAATTCAGGGAGGACCAACTAGCCATAGTCATACACATACAGAAAAAATTTGGTTCAATTCGATGCATAACTTCATATACTTTTGGTCGGTACAATATTGAAAATGGCACAAAAATCCCGTTTGCAGCGCCCCCTTCCGGCGGAGTATTTCAACACTGAAGGAGGACCTGCTTGCCACAGCCAAAAACTTTCACAAAAAATTTTGTTCAATTCTATGTATAACTTCATACACTTTTTGATGGTAGAAGGGCGACACACACACACGGACAGACAGACATTTTGTAAAAACATGTGTTTTGGAATCTCTGATCCCTAAAACGTGTAAATCCGTCGAAAACCAGAAGTCGAAAAAAATTTCGATTACAATACTTTCTTCTATTGAAGATAGAAGAAAGTAAAAAACAAATTAACTTTAAAAGCGCATACCGAATTTTAAAATGTACCCTCCAACAAATATTACGGAAAACAGATTTCTTTGCTGTGTCCCTGTAAATGAATAAAATTGCTATGGACCAGGCCGAACTTTTCATTTTTATACCGAACTGGGCCAAAATAACTTTCCTTCGGGCGAGTTTGGGCCTGAAAATTCCGGCCCGTGCAGACCTCTAATACATACATATATATAAGTATGTATTTGTGCGTGGATATATATGTATATATGCGTATGATGTGTATACAATTTATGAATATAAATATGTATATGGGTGATTCTCAAAATAGGGGACAATTTATGTCTTTCAGCATACAAAAAAAATTGAGAGGTTTACTGTCATGTTTTTATACTTAGATATGTTTGTCTTAATATTATTCATTATTTGCACTCAAGAATTACTCACTTTTTAATTAAAAACACCTTTAAATAACAGAATAAATGTTCAAAATGTCATTAGCATGGATGTCCACAGCAGCTGTGCCTTGTATATAATAGCTTTTTCAAGAGTTAATATGTTTATAAAATAAAACAAATGTTATTCTTTCTTTAAATTAATCAAGGAGAGGATTTATCCAATAAATTTCTTTTTAAAAATAAAATTATAGTATATAAAAAAAGAATTAAAGTTTGTCCTCCATATTCTGTTTTCAAAACAAGGTCATACTATAACAGCTGTTTATTAATCAAAATTTCATTTTCACATATGACAATACTTTGAAAATATAAAGTTTCTCCATGGCAACAAGTAGCCATTTTATTCCAGCCTGAAAATAGAAGCACGTATTGTATTTTAAGAATAGAAGTTGAATATTAGGCGAGTACATCAATTGTATGTCATTAGAATAAATAATAATTTTCATGTTTATTTTATAGTTAAAATTTTTATTTTACTTATTTGCATAGAACTTTTGTGTTTTAAAAAGCCCCAGAAAGGACTATTGCATTGTGATTATATTATGGCCCATAATCTTATTTAAATTAAAATTTGTCATTAGCATGGACAAATATCAGTGTCATTAGCATGGTTTTTCTGTCCATGCTAAAGACTCCTATGTGCATAAATGTAACCAGTACTTTTATTGTATCCTTTTTAAAGTTTAATTTTACATATAAATTTAGGTATTACATTTATTATCCCTAAAATATACATTAAATCTGTCAGAAAATCACTAAGACAGCTTCTTACACTGTTAGTGTCAGAATGTTGTTCATGTAAACAAAGTTTGCTCTTTGGTAATGTTTTTATTCTCCTTATATGTATATATGTAAAAATGGAAACTATTTGTTAAAAAGGAAGGCTAATAAACGTAGAAAAAAATATTTAAACAGGAAGAAAATAAAAATTTCTTAGTATATTTATTCCATGCAATTTGTTTTGTCATTAGCATGGCTCAAAAAATACTAATTATTTTTTTTAAGTTAATTTTTAAATATTTAGCTCTGCTGACTACATGTAAAGTATACCTAATACTATATTAACAACACCTATTTTTTTCAGAAATTTTGCTAACAGTAATTTTTTTAAGATTTCATTTTTGAAATTATCCCCTATTTTGAGAATCACCCATATAAACATGTATATGTATACAATCTATGATATAAACATGTATGTATGTAATAAAATAAAAAAATTTGCGCCATTTTTGTTCTCTCTTAGCTTCAATTCTAAATTTGTGGAACATATTTCAATCTTAGTTTCGTAATGTATTAACTTGTAACAGCTAAAATTCTTTTTCTTATTTTATTTATTAATAAATTATTTCTTGCATCTCAAAACGGCTTGAGATATTTCGTAACCTTTTTACTTTCTGGAATATTCCCGGGATTTTAATTTTATTTTTTATTTAACATCGCGTGACAGGTGTTAATACGCGTTGCTAAAGGGCTTGTTACTTCCGAGGAAAAAATATAGTTCCTGCCGAGGACAGCCTGCTAAGACCAATCAGAATTGATCAATTTTTTTTTCGTTGAGACTCGAGTTCATCCTAATTGGATTTTAAAAATGATTGACGCGGAGTAGGAGGGAGCTAGTTTTGTCGTGAAATGTTCTTTTTTCATTTGGTTTTTGAGGTGCGTTAGAATGGATCAGTGTTGCCAGATTTTGGGGAATTTTGAACTTCCTGAGGTATTTTTTGGGGACAAGTAAATCTTGGGGATATGTTTGAGGACTATAAACATATTTGGGGAAAAACTTGGGGAATTGTTATCACAATTTCAATTTTTACTTTCACACATTAACCAATACTGGATCCGTCTCGAATTCGATTTTGGTTTGGAAAACGAAAATAAAATATAGAAATAATAGATATAAATCATTCTCGCGGTCGTGCTCACCGTTTATATGTACTACAGATTCATCATGATCTGCACTGAGCTATCCCTCCTCTGAATTTTCAGATAAGTGATTCAGATTTTCCTATCAATACGGACAGAAACACCAGCACAGAAATACATTTCATTTAATAGTATAGATTTATACAACAAAAATAAAAACAATTTCATAACTTTTCTTTTTTGTTTTTAGCTTTGAACATACATGAAAAATTCTGTTGGGATTAAATGTTTTTTTTTTTTTTTTTCCATAAATGGGGAATTAAAAAAAAAAAATGCTTGATTTGGGGAAAAATTTGAGTTTAAATTTGTTAAAAAATTTTTATAACGGAAAATTGAAAATTGGGAACTTGCCTTTTTGAGTAATTGCGTTGGGGACTTTTTCTGAAAAAAGCCCTGATTTGGGGAAAATTTCAGAAATTTTGGGGAAATTGGCTTTCGACAATCTGGCAACACTGGAATGGATTTGTCCTTTAAACTGTCAAGATGCACGTTTCATTTCTCCGCTGAATTAGAATATCTGATGATGTGGACTAGATAACGAAAGTTGTAGTGTCGATGCTTGCTAAGGTGATTGCGGGGAAGAGTTTATCGATTTTATGAGTTCATCAATAAAGAACTTGAAGACTGATGGTGTCTGTTTTTAAATGGGGAAATATCCCAATGAAATTCTTCCACTGCTCGCCAACTGTCGGAGCGACTACTCTGCTCGTGCTGCTGAGAATTCCTAGAATTTATGCAACATAGTTTATTTTTCGTCGAGTTCAACATTTATTTATTACATGTATATACAATCTATGTGTATACATGTGTATATAAACATGTATGTGTATATATGATGTATATATAACACCGACGCTCGGCTAACCGAAAAATACCATTTATTGTACGGACCCCTCTAAACGCGAGAAATACTCCCCCCCCCCCCCACACACACACACTTACAGTATATTATTTTTTTCCCCAGGTGAAATAAACATATCTGGAACTAGAAGAAAAATCTGCTGCCGGGGGATTTTTCAATTTCTTATCCTTACTCGTTAAAACTTCTGGTTTCACTTAATAATAATAATAATAATAATAATAACAGGCTATTGGTATATTTATGCAATATAAGTCATAGATTTTTCAAAATAAATTTTTCAATAGACGTTAATTTTTGCTTCATTTATTTAAAAAAAACTTCCCTTGCTTCATTTTTGTCGTCATTGGGTTTTGCAAAATTAATTCTTAACACTAATTGAAAAAACTCTTACAGTTGGGTTTCCAAACGTTATTTATTGTTATTTTTAATTAATTTCCAAAGTTGAAAATAAAATAATTATTCTGTGTAATCGAAAAGGGATTTCAATTTTCTTAAACTGAAAGCGTTTTTAAGCTCCGATAGATTAAACATTCTTGATGCGTACGAGAGAAAAGAGTTTTAAAATCCTACTCTGAAAGGAGAGTTGAGTTGTTTTATTGCTGGCTGATCTTTTAAAGATCTATGGAAGAATGGAGCGGAAATCTTTCCTGATCTTTTGTGGGCGATTTATTTTCATTCGAGAGTTCTAGAATTTAAAGAGGGTTTGACATGGATTTGGAACTTCTAGCAAAAGAAAAACATCCACTGAAAGATTAAAGGATAAATACTTCTAATGATGTGAAGTGAAGAGAGTGTAAAGTCTGTTTCGTAAACGATGAATTTCTTGGATTTCGTGGAAGGGAAGTGGATAAAAATGGACTTTCTTCCCTTTTTTATAAATCTCGTTTTATAATAGAAGCTCACAACTGTAATTAAAAGTTTTTAAGTTTATTTGCTTAAAGAAAACAAACATTTAAAATATATATATATAACTGTTTGTATTTTGTTTATCCGTTTTACCCATTATAATCTTTTCATCTCACTTGAAATAAAGAAAATTTTTTGCAGCCAATAGCTAAACTACTACAAATATATTTTTTCATTTATTGTATAATTAAAAGCGGAAGAACCCATATTTTAGAAGAGCTGATTGATAGTTCTTCTAAATCAATTAATTCTAATTTTTGTGGATTTTTTTTTTTTTTCTTTTTTGTTGCTTTTAGTTTTGTTTTGAAAATTTTTTTAATTATTTGTTATGTATGCAAGAAACACTATTTGAAAAAAGGTTTAATTCAGTATTCAGTCATCTATTTTGTTGCTTTCAATTGCTTTAATTTTTTTTTTTCATTAGAATGGAAAGCACCGTTAAAAAAGAGCTTTTAATACGTGAGTGATTCCCAAGCTTTAAGAATTTCAGCATTTCCGTTTCCATAGTGATTGAAAGAAGTGTTATGGGTCTTTTTTTAAACTTCAACTTCAATTATTACCTGTTTTAATAAGGATATATTGTTAATAATATCCATCCATGATCGATAAATATCCTATAGGATCTTTAAATTGGATTTCAAAATGATATGTACACTCAGTTTTTCAAGCATAAAAAGGAAGAAAATGTTAGAAAATAAACTGAAGCCGAAATAGAACAAATCATTTTGTTTTACAACAAAATATAATTGAAACAGCGACTTAAGCACAAAATAAACAAATTTTGAGGTGTTCCATATGATAGGAACATTGGCCAAAAATATAAATACATAGCCAGTGCATGCACGAGATCTTTTAGTTAATGTAAAAACGTGATAACGCATGGAGCGGAGCAATTTTTTTTTTGTTTAAATGTATGGATAAATATTATTGCAGTGGAAGATAATAGGGCATTTCCATGCGAACTTGTTTGTCTGTTACGTACTACGATTTTTAGCTACCAGTATTTTAAAACGAGAAAATGTGAATTAGTTTATGGAAGATGTATCATCAATTGAATAAGGCGAAGCAAATATTTCGAAAATAACGGTGGCCAACAAGCATAGCGATTTTCAGTTGTGTAACAGACTAACAAATTCGCATGGAAATGCCCAATAGCTTTTAATTCTGAAATTTTAGCATGTTGTTTTTTATTTGCGTAAACAAATCAAACCAGTAAGCTCCATTCATTTTGCATAGAATTTAAATCATTAGAAACAGATGTAATTACATGTACACCATTATTAAAAAACCATTTCCAAATGTTGTTTTCCGTGTAGATGAATGCATTGTCTTGTTGGAACATCCAGAAAGGTCCCCAAATTTCCTCGGCATATGGCAGGAGCTTTTCTTCAAAGTAAATATTTGTAAGTCAATGCACCCATTCTGCCAGAGGGAAACGCAATGTCGATCTTATTTACCATGAAATCCAAACACAGCCCAAACCATGAATGAACCTCCACATTGCCGCCGTTTTGAAAGAGTTTCTGGTTTCTTGCGCTGATCGTGCCAGTATAATTAGAAAAGCCGTCCGGACCATTCAAATGGATTTTTTTTTTCTTTCATCGGAAAATATTAATCTTATATATTCTAATTTCCAGGACATGTCATCTTTTGCATAATCTAGGCGATTGTACTTATGCATTTTAGTCGTACGCGGTTGGGATTTTATTTTCTTGCAGCTCATTATCTTAGAGCTCTTGACTACTCTGGACAAGATACTTTTTGATCTGTGAATCACTTGAAAATTTGCCTAAAGTTGTTCTTCCATTACTCATTCTTTTTAAAGTGGCTCTTTTTCTCTTTTTAAATGTACCGTAGACTTCTTTGCTCCATAAACCTGATTTAATCTAAGAAAATTTAATATTACACCTGCAGATCTTTTCAGTTTTTTTCTTGCGATAGCTCTGGATCTTTAAAAACCACAATTTTCCCTTTCTCAAAACAATTTAAAGCACTTTAACTATCCATACTTCTAAGAACACACTTTGCGATCAAGTTTGGAAATTTCCTAGTCTGCGAAGTATCTTTTTATGCTAAATTTATTTCCATATTTCGGTTTGTTCTTCTCGGAGTGGAATTCAATATTCCTGTAAAACTCCCCATTCTCGTTTAGTGATAATTTCGATCAATCTTCATATCATTTTGCTGCACTCTTTTTAAACAAAATTCATATTTTCTATGCATTTAAAATTTAATATTTCTTTTACGGATTATATATAACATGTTTTACGTAATGTTATTGTATTCATCTCGAGGATTCAGTTTTCTGATAATTATTTTTGAATTTTTGGCAAGGTATCACAAAATTACTAGGCGTTCATATCATTATGAAATCCAGTGCATGCAAGGAATGTAATTGTGCATCCTTACTTCAGGCCAGGAGACTTAGTGTGGTGCCCCACATAATGTATTTGAATAAAAAGGGAAATTTTAAGTAGCATTAACATTATATTTTTTAATTCATTATCTTTCAAATTAAATTGTTAATGTACAGGGTGCCGTAGGTATTTGAAAACACATATTACAGGTGAGATACCACACTGCACATCATGGGTACAAATCCTTTTCGGTTATATGTACATATGTCAGCAGAGCCATCGCTAAGACTTTTTATTGGTGGGGGAAAATACCTTAAATTGCCAAGTCAAATTTTCATATTTACCAACTCATTTTATAATTTTGCTAGGTTACCATCACGCTCAAAAAATGTAATACAGTTCTTATTTGTAAAAAGTTTATTAATATTCCCAATTAGAGTTGTAACTTTTGCAAAATCTATCAAAAATAGGAAATGGATTACAGTTTATTAAAATTTTAATTAAATTTTCCATAAAAGTTTCAAATTTGCCTAGTGTAATAACATTTGCGAATGTTTCGGGGGAGACTCCCCCTTAGCGAGGCTCCTGTATGTCAGAACCTTAGACTAAGTTGGAAAATGAAGAGGCTTTGTCTCACTGGATAAAAAACACTCCGATTTCGAGACTGCTGCATTCTTGAATCTCGAACTGAAGTCTGCCGTGTTTCATGCGGTAATCGAATGACAGTATTTGTGGTTGGTATGACATTATCAAGACTTCGGTACCCGTCATTCGTGCTGGATCGTAGCTAACAGGGTGCTAGGGGGAGGTGGACGGAGGCTCAATCCCCCTTAAAACATTTTGAGAACTCCCCTGGAAAAGATTCCAATATCACTCAATGAATTTCTGTTCCGAAAATCCAATTTAATTTTGAGGTCCTTTCACAGTTTAACAGAATAAAATATGAAAATAAAACATGTGTAAAATATTTATAAAATGCACTGCAATTCCAAAATAAAATTTAAACGCAAATTTAAATAGTTTTAATATATATACTTATGCTTTATTAATGAATTGCTGATGAGCCAATTTCGACAAATTACATAAAACGCCAAAATACTCAAGTAATACCGGATTGCGTGAAAGAAACATCCTTATAACTCCAAAAATAATAATCATATTAACTAACAATTTACTGCGTCGGATGAATTGTCTCATTTCCAATTAAAATATACCTGTGAATTCAAATTTGAATGAAATACAGGGTCATGAAAAATCGAAGAATGCGGAAAACAGGATTACATATATCTCGGCAACTAACAATTCGATCGACTTCGTTCTTTCTGCAAAATTTGTGTTATTTTATTGCCTTTTACATCCACTCTTTAAAATAAAAAAATTCGATAATTTTTACGTGCCTTTCATCAGAACGAATTTTTCGAGAGTCCGAAAAAAATAGTTCCGGATAATCGAGGTTACTGATATTAACTAGGCTTCGTCCCATTCTTACATACTAAGTACATACAAAATTCCAAGTCTCTATTTCAATTTGTTCGGGAGATAGAGCGTTTACAGACAGACAGACGGACGGCAAAAAAATTTTTTTCGGAATTTCCAGTATCTGAAACGTGTAAATCCGTCAATTTTTTTTTTTTTTCGATGTATCAAAACGATTGCAAGACTTACCCTATACTACGTATGATGGGTAAGTAATAAATGTTTCAATACTCCCTCATCTATTGGCACACAAGAAGGTGACACAATGTTTCATACTGCACTCCTTATAGACTCGAATTTTTCATCACTTTTCATAGCATAAAATGAAGTAATTACAAATCGTGTAATAAAAAACATGGTACCTACGATGTGGATGTGAACTAGTTTATCTTTATGAGTCAGAGAAATGTGCACTAAATCTGTGCTCATTATTATGGTGTTTATATAAACGAGGTGGAACCCGTCGAAATTCGACGAAAGAAGATGTTTAAGAAGGAACTGCTTTATTGATTTATGATAAATCTAGCAAATTACTTACAGTAAAAAATGCATCTTATACTGGTCAGTCTACCTTTTAAACAATTATTATAAAAAATACATCTTATATTGATCAATCTAACTCTAAAATAAATATTATTTTAAGCTAGGATTAACAAAATACTATAAAATTCAGTTGTCCAAATTTTTAAAATTAAACTTTAATCGCATATAAAATCAGTAAAATATAATAAAGTTTAGCTATTGTGATGAATTTATCAATTGAGACTCTTATAGTTGGTATAAATGCGAATGAAAAAATCAAAATTTATTTCAAATTGACACGATCATAGAATTTCTCTCGAAATTAAACCCCGTCATAATTTTATCTTCTCAAAATTTAAATACATACTTCTCATATTCGTATTCACCATGTTTAAAAAAATGGTATTTTAATTTGATCATTTTAAAATTACTTTACCTCAAAACTTGGAGTTATTTAATTGATGAATAAAAACGAAATAAAACCGAAATTATGGAATTTTATAACAGACGATTTTTGCAAAATGTATGCATTTTAAATTTTTTTTTTTTTTTTCAATTTTAAGAGAAAGTGGAGTGATTTTGTTGCCACAATTACAAATTCGTGCTAAAAACTATAAAAAAAATTAATGCCTCAAAAACAAATTGAGATGCAGCTTTCAAACAAATTGCATTTAAAAGTACATTTTTTTTCTCTATACGAAGGTGTAAAAATCGGAAATATGTGAGTTTTAGAAGTATAAAATTTGCAGTAGCGAAAAATGCAAAACTGAAATTGCATTGGAAAGTGTTGCTATTCACAAAATGACGTATGCGTTACGCACAGATACGTTTGGCCTTTATAATATAGATACTATAGTTGTTATGCAGGGCTACCCAAGTGAGCTCATCAACGTTACTGAATATGAGAATTACTTAGAGGTGGTTCTTAAATAAGTTATGCATTTTTACGCTTAACTACATTCGATTTACTAAGAAATGTTTGCAGAATGAGAATATAAATAAAACGATAGACAGGGCCACGCGAAGAATTGGGTACATGGACGCCTATGAATGATAATCTATTCTATGAGAATGATTTCAGTTGTTTTAAGAGTATTTCAGTTTAAAATAAATTTAGCTGATTACTGACGTGTAATAAAGTTACAAGGTAAATTACAGGGCTGAACAAAAGTATTCAAGTATGTTTCCATCTATTAATATAAATTGCTGAAAAATAAATTTCTAGGCACTTCTAGGCATTTTCTTGCTAAACTAAATTTTCTTATTATATAGTACGTATATTAATTGACAGATCAAATACTGGGCTGTTCAAAAGTATTGGAATACACATTTAGTTGTATTGAGCTATATATCCTTATTTCCCTCAATAACGAAATTTTATTAAAGATTTCATGAAGTGCTTGAAAGTGCTTCATAATCTGTACTTAACGCATGATTTTTCTTACTTTTTTTTAATGGATTTGCTGCCTTAGTAGTAGTAGAGCCTCTAGAATTATGGGCCGGAGCATCACCGCCATATTTAGGTACACTGTGGGTACATACCTGCTTCTTGGCGACCACAGAGGCGACTTTAGCGCCTTATTGGTATCTCAAGAAATTTGTTTATCATATATTACTTGAATTAATGCATCATCTATGTGATAAACGGAAAAAAAGTGACAGAAAAAACAAATGCTGAAAAAATGTGACGCAGCAAAAAAGTGACAAGGAACTGATAAATATTAAACTTAATAAATATGTGCTAAAAATAAAGTAGTAATGAAGAATGTATTTTTTCTGTTCTAATAAATTATCAAAAAATTGTTATATATTTTATTAACTGATAGTAAATTAATAAAAATAATTGTAAAAATAAATAAAATTAAATATTAAAAATTAGTTTCAATTACAAGAATTGATTTTAAAAATGATAAGATTTTATTAACTGATAGCAAATTAATAAAAATAATTGTATAAATAAATAAAATTAAATGAAAATTAGTTTCACTAACAAGAATTCATTAAAAAAGTAATATTTGATAGTAATAATTGATAGTAAATTAATAAACATAATTGTATAAATAAATAAAATTAAATATTAAAAATTAATTTCACTGGCAAGAATTAATTTTAAAAATGATAATATTTTATTAACTCATAGTAAATCAATAAAAAATTAAATGTATAACTAATAAAAATTAAATATTAAAAAATCTACTCATTAACAAATATATAATTAAAAAATGATTGACAACTCATAGTAAATCAAAAAGATAAATATATAATTAAATAATAAACAAATAAATAAATAAATAATGTAATAATTAATACATTAGTGTAATGCATAATAATTATACATAATAGTTTATATATTATTTAAATATATTGTTTACATAATGCATTTATTATAATTATAGTTAATATATTTTATTATGTATTAAATTATAAATTAGTCATTTATTAAACTATTATTATTACTATTGTTATTGTTAAATTACAATTATTAAATTAAATATGAATAATTTATTATATTTATATAGTTTTATATTATATATATATATATATATATATATATATATATATATATATATATATATATATATATATATATATATAATCTATTTATTATATTGTATAATTCAATATAATTATACAAAATAACATAATATGTATATATATTGGGATAATATGTATAATATAATTATATTTACATTATTTATATTTTTATTTTTTAAATTTATATTTTAAAATTATTTATAATTTTAATTATATATAACAATTATATATTATTATTTTTTAATTATAAAGTTATGTATTAATATCTTATTACGCTATATATTATATTTATATCTACATAAAAATTATATAATTATAATATAATATAATAAATTAATATAATAAAATAATTAATTTATATAATAAAAATATCTAATACTATATAATAATAATAAATAAATTATAATAATAATAATAATTGTGCAATTTTCTTATTAGTAATTATCTTTTCTCAATCATATAATAAATTGATAAGAATTACATTATCATTTCTAACATTTTTGTGATTTAAACCATTACTTATTTAAGATATGCCCTCAGAAAACTCGTAACGTATCCCCAAAAGCATGCGCGTACCCTTGATTGGGAACCGCTATCATACGAGAATTACATAAATACAAATATAAAAAATTAAATCTAAAAGAATCGTAATCATGATTTATTTTTACAAGTTTTGACCGACTTTTAAATTTGGCGCTTTCAAAAACCGCGCCAATTATTTCGACGAATAGTTGGTTGTTTACTTTGTTCGTCTTTTGTTTTCTTCCAGAAATTGGAACGCCTTGTGTCCTTTTCTAAAATGGTTTGAACAATTCATAGCTGAGCAACATCTTACCATAAATTTTGTACTTAATTATAACGTGTTTTTAATAGAAAATAACTGTCAAAATGCTGCACCGTTGCTCTCTGTTTACATAGAAGCTAATGGGCGCTTTGGTACCTATGGCAAACCCATAGGCACATCAATGGCGGACAGGGTCGGACTGGGTCATTGTAAAGGGCGCAGACCTTGAATTTTTGGAGGGCGCAACTTTTTTAGCGAAACTCATTATTTTATCATCTTATAGTAAGCCAATAATATTCATTAATAAC
>CAXHSM010001181.1:0-36000 GCA_964019185.1 Maratus speculifer | reverse complement strand
GTTTTACTAGCTTGTTGAAAATCGAGATGGAAGTCTGAAATACAATAATAAAAGGGAAAATTACAAAAACTCTTTACTATATTTTACACTAGATGACGCCACCACATAATATTCCCGATCGCACCACAAATTTATTGCTGTTTTTTATTGTTATAGAAAGATAAAGTTTTATCGTATATTGTATAATATTTGTTATAATAGCATTTGGAATTACTATAATTGACCTTTCCGCATGTAAAACGTTTCATTGAAGGTTTTATTTTATTTGCTATTAAGAGTTAGAGCACTGAATAAAGTGAGTGAAGTCACTGAGTGAGTCACTGAGAGAAATTATAAGTTCTCACGTTCTCAGCATTATATTTTTTAACAGATTTGTTTCCAATCATAAATATTTAGTTTTAGAGGTATACATTTAATGTTTTTGCATTTCTAAAATTAAAAAAAAAAATGAAAAATGAAAAGAAAGAAAAAGAAATATAGTGTTTCTCTTTATAGTTATTTATGTTAAAACTAGGTGACGCCACTATATGTTGTTAGGTATTTCATTTCAAAAAGTTGCTGCCATTCATTCAATAATGAATCATTTCCAGAATTAATTTCCAATAAATTAATTCATGCCCTCTTCTCTTCGCTTGCTAAAAGTAGAAAGATAAAATATTGCAATAGAAATAAATTGGACTTTAAAAAATAACAAAAATAATTGGTAATTTCTTTTGATACATAGAATCATGCTCAATCATGTCTTTTTTTCTTTTCTTTCTTAGCCTATAAAACTGACATCGATGATGTAATACTTTCCTAAAATTTATAAGATGATTTTTTAAAAATAAAGCTTAAAAATAGAAGTTTGTCATTAATAAATTGTATCATCTGTAACCGCATGAATGAATTTCAAATTATTTTAAGAAATCAATAGATGGCAACATCACACACAGCCTTAAAAATAAAGCGCATTGTGTATTTGTTAAAAAAACTTTAAAGTTCTTCATAATTTTTTGGGTTTTATATTCTGAGTTTTAGAATAATCTGTCAAAATGTCGTTGGGAGTTCCTGTCAAAGTACTTCATGAAGCTGAAGGTCATATTGTAACTTTAGAAACCAATACCGGCGAAGTGTACCGTGGAAAACTGGTAGAAGCTGAAGATAACATGAATTGTCAAATGTCTGGAATCACAGTAACGTACAGAGATGGCAGAGTCGGCCAGCTGGAAAACATTTATATCAGAGGAAGCAAAATCAGGTTCCTGATTTTACCAGATATGTTAAAGAATGCTCCAATGTTTAAGAAAACTGGTCCAAGAACTGCAGCAGCATCTAGTGGTAGAGGAAAGTCTGCTATTCTACGAGCGCAAGGTAAGATAGATTGTTCTATCATTTTCCATGAATGTATATACAATGCCTAATTCGGATGCAAATTTTACATACATTCGTTATTCTTTCTTCCTTATGTGTTGTGTTTTAGCACCGTAATTTTTAGGGGTGTAAACCAAATCGCGATTCCTGCCAAATGTATAATTTTGAATCGTATTGAACAAACAAAAATACTTCTATTTTGATGACCAAAACTTTTTTACAACCTTAAGATTTATAACTTGTTTTGTGAATTAAAATGAATTTAATGAAATTTTCTTATTCTTAAGCAAATATTCTTCAGCCAAATCGAATATTTGGTAGGCTGAATGTAAATGTATCCCTTCGGCTTGTACGGACGTCATTGACAAAAATGTAGGACTAGAACCCTCCTCAGCGTGTTTTAATCTAGAACATTGTATTTTAGAATAGTTTAGAAGACAGAAGACATTCTTTCTAAAGTCATGCAATGGAAATATTGCACATTTCTTTTTAAGTCTAATTATAAAATTAAAGGGTTGGTAAGCATAATGTTTAAAATATTTTTTTTTTCTTTTCTTTGAAAATTTCTGTAAATGTAACCAACATTTTTCTCCTTTTTCTATGTGTGTGTTTCAAGAGAAGACATGGCTATAAAGTGTAGTAGGAGTGTTATGATCATTGTTGAAAAAATAAAATTTGTCATGAATTTTATGCTTATTTTGCAATTAGTGTTCACTCTAGAAAAAAAAGGGCAGGGTGCTAGCAAAAAAAGGGCACAGTTAAACCTGAAAAGGGGCACTTTTCTCAGCGAAAAAGGGCATCGTTTCTTTAAAAAATGTACAGCTTCTTAATCGATATAAAAATATTACATTACATACTCATCATTGTTTATAATCACATTTAATAATAAATTACAGCTATTTTTTTCCTTATTGAATATTTCAATGATCTAGTAAATAATTTTGGTTCTCATACCCATAGTGTAAGACTATTAGCCACATAAACTATCGTTTTTATGTATATGACAGAAGTTTTAAGAGGTAATAAAATTTAGATGTTAATTAGTATTACTGTAAATCACCAAACAGATTATAAGCCTTATGAGCTGTGGAGGGATAGGAGGAAAGGGGAGCAAAGAGATAAAAGCAATTTATTTCATATGGAGGGGGGCGAGGAGGGAGAACATTGATTATTTATCATTAGTAAAAATTTTAACATTAAGACAAAAAAAATTACATTAAAAAATAAAAGACTTTAAATTTGGTGTGCTTGATAAGACGGAGAAGCGGAATTAAGATAATTGGTTATTTACTGTCACAATGAAATGGCAAATAGTTACAAGAAAAAAAAAAGTTTTTTTTTTTTGGGGGGGGGGGGGGGGGAGAGAGGAAAGGGAGAAGAGGTTGATTAGATTGGATGACTGATTATTCACATTGTACTAAATATTTATTTAAATACAGATATATATATTTTAAAACTGACAGTTAGAATAGAAAAAATTGTTACATTTTAAGAGTTCAAATTTTCTTAAATTAAAAAAAAAAACTAATAAAATAGAGAAAGTAATAAAGTAAATAATTTTAAACATTTAATTGAATTGTGGAGCTGATTAAAACGAAGAAAAGAAATTTCAGAAGGGGGGGGGGATACATACATTTAAAGAATCAGAAATCTGTTAAAATGCAAAAGGTTTTATATCATATTGTAAGAAATAATAGAAATGTAAAAGCGAGAATTTTTTGCAGACTTTGCATAAATTATGGACTAGAAATTACCCATTTGTTTGGGGAATTGAGAAGGGGGGCATACACCTTGGCAAAAATATGAATGCAAACTGTATTTTTATTTGTTAAATTGGCTGACTAACCCAAGGTTGCCAGAACCGGTTATGAAATCGCGAAAAATTTAAAAATCTTATCTGCGTTAATTCCGAATGAACTTTATTGAAAAGAGAACTAAATTTACACTTCAATAAGCAAATCGCCGTAAAACTTAAATTCTATTAAAAAATCACAGATAACAAAATTTTGTACAGTAGCTGAAACATTGTAACAGAAATTGTTTCACAAATGTAAAAAAAAAAAAAAAAAAAAAAAAGTCGGCGTGAAACATAAAAAATTGCTTAAAATTAAGACATTACGGAAGATATTAAATACTATAGTGTGCTAAATGTTAAACCGAATTCTTTTTACAACAAAATTACACTGCAATAAAAAAAACAATTAAAAAAAAAGAAAAAAAACCTTTGAAAATCGCAAAGGACAAAAGTTAGTATATTAGGCTAAAAGTCTAAGACCCAATTCTTTTCACAAATGTCAAAAAATCGCAGCTGAACGCGAAAAAACAGTAAAATCTCATTTAAAATTTCTTAAAAAACAGGTTAAAGCAGGGTTGGCGAGTTTTTGCCGAAGGTGGAAAAAACCGCGGAAAAAACCTGGTAAAAACCGTCCCGGCAAAAATAGGTTTTTGCCAAAGAAGTGGCAAAAATAGGCTGTCCATTTAAATTTTTTCCCCAGAAAGAGAAAAATATTTCACAAAAGAAAAAATAAACTGCATACTTAATTAAAAAATCAATATTATTCTAAATTTATTTTAACTTTTAAGTTAAATAAGTATAATTATGCACTTTATGAAAGAATACTAACTTTTATAACAAGATTATGAATGAAAAAAAATACCAATTTTAATATAAATAAATAGAAACTTCATTTATTCATGTTTATACAATTATTAATTGAGATAATAGAACTGTTGAGACTGAGTAAAGCATTTATATTTATAGTTTATATATGTTAGAAATTCGAAGAAACAGTTATAGTAACCTAAATTTAATTTAATATAATATTATATTTAAAGCAGAAAACGATTAAATTTCAAATATTTCAGCAATATCTTCCACGCAACCTAAATTTTGCTGCTTTAGCATGGCATAACAGTAAACAAGTTTTGAAAGAGTATCTGTTGAAGTATTTCGAATATCAGTTTGCACAAATGAAAAATTTGAAAAAAATCTTTTAATAGCAGCACTGCTTGCTGGACATATTTGAAAGTGAAAATCTTTTGATAATTAAAAAAATATGTATGTTAATGACTGATAAAATACTTTACTTACAGGAGTCTGTCTAGACTTTTCTCGTCTTTGTGAAAATTCTAGACAGTTTTGTGAATTTTAAATTATCAGGTTTTCAGGTTCTACCCTTCACATATAGAGAAGCTAAGTAATATATTTTTTGGTGAGTTCAAATGTTTATTAACAGGCCAGATTTTATTTTAAAATGATTAAATTTGTGAAAAGTTCAGTTTAAAGGTGAAATGTCGATTTGAGAGACAAATAATTTTGTGAAGAATCCTGTTTGAGGTTAAAGAATTTTGTGAAGGGTCCTTTAAAGGACCTAAAATTTTCCTAAACATATCCCTGACTTAAAGTAAAAAAAAATTAGATATGTAATTTTTTATTTTGTTCTTAAATTCCTAAGTAAGACTGAATCCCACCTATTTTATAAAGATTTAAAATATGGGTCATTCCATGTCAAATCACCCAGATTTTTCCAATAATGACACCCACCATCACCAATTTTGATAAAATTCAGTGGATTAGTAGAACTTCTAATGCTGATTCCAAAAACATCAATTATATTGAAATTGATCAAACGGTTTGTGAGTTACAAGCTTTTAAATAGCTCCCAAGAAGGCCAATTTGCCGCCATTTTGAATAGCACATGTGACAACAAAAAAGCCCATAACTTCTTTCAGATTTAAGCTAGAGCTTTCAAAATTTTTCGTTTTGTTCAGAATAAAGTAAGCTTTCATTTAAACAGATTTTTGTAAACCTCATTCAATTAAAATGCTGTCAGAAAAAGACTTTTTGTCATTTTTTTAAGTAAAAAAAGGTGCAACTTCAATGACTGATTTCCCCCAATGTACCCCCTTCAATTTTCACCTAATTGCATAAATAGGCAACTCAAAGTGTGTTTTGATGACTGATAAAAAAAATTTAATGGGCGGTTCACAGGTTTCTATTTAAAAAAATAAATTCAATTTTACTGACTTTCTACAATAACAGAAAACACAAGATAATGTTGATATTTCTTTTATTACCAGAAATATCACGCATATTTACATGTAAAAGTTTGATAAGGTTTTATGTTACATAAATATATGTATTTAATGTGCCAAAAAAAAGGGGAATTCCAAAGGAATTAATAGGAATGCCAATAATGGATTCTTGCAAGACACAGAAGTACTTTCACGACAAATTGAAATCAATTGCAGAGTTTCAATAAATTATAAGTAAAAATTAAATAATAAAAAAAATTCTACAAATAGGTACATTATATAACAAAATCATACTTGTATATAATACAAAATATGATAAAATTGCAACTCAAATAAAAATTATGGAACTTTAAAATAATACAAAATAGCATATCATATACACAATAAACATGCTATTAAAATATATCTACATTAATAATAATTTATAGTAAAGATAATTAATATTTTAAAAAACCCCTGCCAACAGGCAGATGTAAATTTTGAAGTTAAATACAGTAGACTCCCTCAAATCCACATAGCTTGGAACCAGAAGTTATGAGGATTTTAGAATTTTGCCGATTTCTGGTCATTACTTTATTTACATTTTTTTAAACAGGAATTTGAATGCAATTAATAATGCAATCAAAACTAAAATGAATGCTTTACAATGTAATAAAATATTAAAATAAGTAATAAATTAAAATAATAAAAATTTAGGTAATTTTCATTCAAAGTGATTAAAATATTAAAAGGAAAGGTCAAGTTAATAATCAATAATATATCATTAAATATTCATTATAAACATGAAATATATTTTTCCTAAATTATTCATTGTAGCTTGCCTCCTGAAGATACATTACTAATTCACAACAAAATCATAAAATAATTAAGTTTTATTTCAGGTTTAGCCAGATTTAGATTTAATAACCAAAAAAGCTTGATTAATACATAAATATATTTGATAAGAAGCAGGGTTGGCAAGTTTTTGACATGCGACAGTTTTTGACGGTTTTAACCATGGTTTAAACCGTCATGTCAAAAACCTCCTTGTCAAAAATGTCTAAAACTGTCAAAAACCTATATTTATATGTAAATAAAAATATTTATTTATATATATGTATATCTACCTATATTTGTATTTAATAAGTAAAGTTTATTTGCTTTTAATAAGGAAAATGTTTCTAAGTATGTTGTAGGAAAAATAAATTTAAATTTCTGAAAAACATATTTTGAATATTAAACAAAATCTCAGATTTTGGAAAACTTATCTTTTGTAATATTATTTATTAAATTTTAATGTGTTATTCAAAATATGCAGGGATATTATCTTATGAAGAAATTTATTTATAACCAAACTTAGTGTATATAGTATAAAATAATATAAAAGATTAGACAAGTTCCGTAATTGATTAGGAACAGAAAATTGTTCAAAACTGGTTATGTGCTACCGTATGCTATGTGGGGCAAATGAATTGCATTATTGAACTAAATTTCTACTTTGATAATTTCATTTGGATTGATTTAGATTATGTAATCAAATTAAATGGAAATATTTAATGAATGTTTTATTTTTTTAAATTATGTATTTTATAAGATAATAAAAAAACTACATAATATTTTGTGTTTTAGAAGTATTTTGTAGATTTTTTCTGTTTTGACTTTTACAATTGTTAGTTAATTTATCAGAAAAATCAGTAATTCTGAATTCTAAATCATCAGTCATTTTTTGAATTTATAACTAACATAAAGATAATAAAAAGCATCTAAGTATCTATTACAATATTCAGCCTATTTATTTACTATGCTGAAAAATTAGCTTATACAAATACTTATTAGTTTCTTTTTTTTTTTTTTTTTTTTCTTTTACTGAATGCTATAAAATTTTGTTAAATATCTTAAGTATTCTGTTGCTGAATAATTACGTCTTGTCTTACCTTGCTTTCAAAATAAGCATTATTTGTATTCTTAATACTATTAGTGTGTGTGTTCTGGTGCGGGGTGGGATAGAGATAAAAATGGTTTATAATGTGTAATAATCATGCATATTAATAAATTATACACATTATATTTAAATTGAAATTAACCTACTAGACATTATGTATATAATCAGCTCTGTGAGAAGGGGAGGGGCAGTTGCCCCGTGCATGGAAATTTAGGGGGCACTTTCCAAATTTATACTACAACGTTATTTTTTGGCCTATCACAAGAAAAAGTTGGGTAGAGGGCACTAAATTCTAACTTTGCCCCTGTCACAATTTTCTCTTTACACCTTCTGTATATAATGTGTATAGCATAAAAAAAAGGTACTTCTAGGTTATCCCGTGGACCAATTTCGCCAAATTATACAAATCGCCAAACTATTAGCCAAATTATACATATCGACATATTTTTTTTTTTAATAATAAAAAAAAATAATTAGTAGAATATTGATAAAAATATAAATAAAAAGTCGAAATAAAAATCACTTAATGATGTTTTAAATACTTGTATCGTATTTTATTTAATATCATTGAATGCTACATTCACGATCCTCCATTATTGGTATTTAATCTTATTTTTTGGCGATTGTTTTTTGGCCGACGGGATAACCTAGAAGTACCAAAAAAAATTTAAACACATGTATCAAGTTTTACACTTTTGAAAATCCTGCATTTATAACACTTAACTTGTTAACACTTATACATACTGACTATAACAAAATGCATATTAAATAACTTTAGATTTTTTTAAAATATTAAAATAATAATAAATAAACGAGATATTTAAACATAATTTTTGCGCAAAAATTTCCACATGCCCATTTCAAGATAAATTTCTGAGATTTGAAATCTATCATTTTTACCTTAATTTTTATTAATTAGAAATATTTAAAGACCTGCTAATTACCCAAAATATAATTAAATTTCAGCATAATGTATGGCAACTGTTGCTAATTTTATAATTTAACAACAAACTCTAGTGCATCACAGCATATTGTAACTCTATGGGTTTTCAACAGGTTTTTGACGGTTTAATCCGGTTTAAACCGTCGTCATGTCAAAAACCCCTTTTTGACGTCAAAAACCCAACCCTGATAAGAAGATTGTGATTACCAATGATATCAGAAAAATCCTGATTTTTTTTTTTTTTTTCAGAATAAATATATTCTTAATTCATGGGAAAAAAAGTACTATTTAACAAAAATAAAATGGAATTGATATAAAATTATAAAAGTCAAATTTTGTCACTATATCTGAACTGAGTTTTTCATTATTTACATCTGTAAATTGTGTGTGGATTTTTTAGGGTTGTGGATTTTAAGATTTCGGATTTCTGGGAGTTTACTGTACTTATTTCATTAACAAAAACTAAATCAAATTTAGATATAAACCTAGCTTAACAATTTTATCTGGCTGTTTTTAAATTTTTTTTCTAAGAACTGGTTTTATCAGAATGTTAAGGCAGTGTATACGAAAAAAAATATTTTTGTACCCTCAACAACTCAAAATTTTCAGACACATTTTTGAAAGTAAAAAATTATACTTGTTGATGTGATTTTTTGCAGAGGTTTATAAGCGACCTCAGGGCTGCTACATGCAACTATTTTTATATTCTGTGCACACCAGTATTTTTCTAATATAAAGTTTGAAGTATACTTTTCTTGCAAATGTTATCAAAGCATCTATTACGGATTTCAGTTTTAAGAAAGTGGTGCCAATTAGAATGAAAAAATAGTCGCCTATGGCAGCCTTGCAACCTGTGTTTTTATTTTTTGTTTTGTTATATAATGTACTTATTTGTAGAATTTTTTCTATCAGTTAATTTTTACTTATAATTTATTCAAACTCTGCAATCTTTTTTCAATTTGTCAGGAAAGTACTTCTATGTCTTGCAAGAATCCATAATTGGCATTCCTATTAATTCCTTTGAGATTCCCCCTTTTTTAGCCACATTAAATACATATATTTATGTAACATAAAACCTTATCAAACTTTTACATGTAAATATGTATGATATTTCTGGTAATAGAAATATCAACATTATCTTGTGTTTTCTGTTATTTTGGAAAATCAGTAAAATTGATTTTTTTTTTTTTTTTTTTTTTAATAAAAACTTGTGAACTGCCCATTAAAATTTTTTTATCAGTTATCAAAACACACTTTGAGTTGCCTATTTATGCAATTAGGTGAAAGTTGAAGGGGGTACATTGGGGGAAATCAGCCATTGAAGTTGCACCTTTTTTTACTTAAAAAAATTACAAAAAGTCATTTTCTGACATCATTTTTATAGAATGAGGTTCACAAAAATTTATTTAAATGAAAGTTTACTTTATTCTGAACAAAACAAAAAAAATTTGAAAGCTCTAGCTTAAATCTGAAAGAAGTTATGGACTTTTTTGTTGTCACATGTGCTATTCAAAATGGCAGCAAATCGGCCATCTTGAGAGCTATTTAAAAGCTCATAACTTACAAACCGTTTGATCAATTTCAATATAATTGATATTTTTGGAATCAGCATTATAAATTCTACAAGTTCACTGAATTTTATCAAAATTGGTGATGGTGGGTGCCATGGTCTGGGTGATCTGACATGGAATGACCCATATTTAATATTAATTAATTAGCAAATGAAATTAAAATATTAAATAATACACTGTTAAATTTAATTGTTTATACCATTACTATCCTTATTAGCGTGCAGATTTTATTACACATTAAAGACAGGTTTTTTCCATTTTTGCCAGTTTTTTCCATTTTTTCCCTGGTTTTTTCCAGTTTTTTCCACTGTCTCGGCAAAAATACCTTTTTGCCGGCAAAAATGCCAACCCTGGGTTAAAGCAAATTACATTAAGTTAAACGTTTAAAACTGAATTCGTTTAACAAAAATGGATTTAAAAAAAAAGTTTTAAAATTGCTAAAAATTTAAAAGGCACAATTTATTATATTTGGTAAAAGTTTGAAATAATTGAATTCCTTTTACAGCTCATATTCAAAATATTAGAATAATTGAGAAAAAGTAATAAGAAAAAATTATTTGTCATTTATTTATTTTTTATACTAAGTAAATGCAATTAAATTTCTTATAAATTAAATCTGGAATGTTTAGATAAAATTTTAACATTTATAAAATATAAAATACAGCACAATAAATTAGGTATACAGCTTCCTTAAACACACCAGAATATTAGAATAAAATTTAGATTGGTTCAAAATATTAGAATATTTTATTTTACGCAACAATATTACCTTATGAATATGAAGTAAATGGTAGTTAATATTTTGTAGCATCCCCTTTAGCTTTCATAACAGCGTACAATCGATCTTGCATACTATATACAAGGTGTTTGCAAAAATTTCTATCAATATTAGCCCAAATAGACTTTATATGCGCCACTAACTCAGTTTTACTTGAAGGAGGATTTTATTGAAGTTTTTTCTTCATTATACACCATAAGTTTTCGATGGGATTAAGATCTGGTGAATTTGGTGGCCAAGGAAGTACCTTAATGTTGCTTTGGCGGAACCAATTCTTAGTTGACACCAAGGTATGCGGGGATGCTAAATCTTGTTGAAAGATGAAATCATCTTCAAATAAATCTTCTGATGATGGAATCATGTAATATTCTAAAATTTCTTGATATATCAGAGAGTTAACCTTTTCGTAGACGATGCATAACTTTCCAGGTCCTTCTGCACTCATACAACCCCAAACCATGACATTAGCAGCAAATTTTACGGAACGTTTAAGGCATTCTTTATCAAATGCTTCTTGCTTCATTCTCCAAACTCTAATACCTTGATTACCATATGAAACACAAAACATACTTTCATCACTAAATATTATATTTTTCCAATCTTCATTGCTCCATAAACGTCTTGATTTACACCAATTCAATCTTATGCGCTTTTGTCTTGCAGTCATGAGAGGTTTTGTTTTCGGTACACGATATTCAAATTTAAATTTATGGAGACGTCTTAATGTTGTCAATGTAGAAACTTCAACTCCTTCTTCTTTCCATTTTCGGTGCAAGAATCGCACACTTTTAAAACGGTTTTTCTTAACTATACGCTTCAGTTTCCTGTCATCTCTAGCAGATGTTTTTGATTTTCGGCCACCATTTCGGTGATTATTTTGAAATTTTCCAATTTTTGAATATTGTGTTAGTATTTTACTAACAATTGATTGCGAACAATGTAAATAATTCGCTATAAAACATTGATTTTTACCATGCCGATACAAATCAACCATACGAAGTTTAGTAGATTCAGGAATATCACTCACACGGCCCATTTTAAGACGAAAAAGAAACAAACTGCAAAAAAGAATACTGATTTTATATAAAATAGTCTGAATTTAATCAATGATGCCGCCAGTTAAGAATTGGTAATAATTAAAGGAGAATTAATGTGAAATATTCTAATATTTTGAACCACTTGAATAAATATTCTAATATTTTGACTTTTCAAAATAATTTTTTTTGCAATTAATCTTTTCAAAAATGATATTAAATTTAAGCTAACAAGTAAGTTTAATCAATAATAAGTTCTTAATAAAAATATCGTTTGCATATTTTCATTAAAAGACATTAAATTACCAAACGATATTTTCAATTTCTAAAAAAAAGGTAATTATTCTAATATTTTGAATATGAGCTGTATTATCATTCCAATAATAATAATAGACTGAAAAGCTCAATAGATCTTAATAGAAAAAAATGTTTATTATAGTGTGAATTATTTGAAATCATAAAAAATCTTAATGAAGATTTAAAAAAAAAAAAAAAAAAAAAAAAAAAAAAAAAAAAAAGCTGTGGAAAGCGGGGAAAAAAAAAACGCCGAAAATCGCGTTAAAAGTAAAATTTCAAATTAATTTGAAATAATTCATAACAATTGTTATGAATTAAAAAATGGCGGAAGACAAAATTTATTATATTAGGCTAAAATCTTAAAATATAATTTCTTTTACCAATATTTAAAAAAAAAAAAAAAAAAAAAAAAAAAATCGATGCCGGACGCGAAAAATTAATAATCGCATTGAAAAATTCAAAAATTGCTGTACAAATTCCAAATAAACTTTATTGAAAAGAGGGCAAAATTAACTATACTGAGCTAGAAGATACTAGGGATGCACCGAATATTCGGTATCTATTTGGCCATGTTACCGAATATTCGGTTAGGCCGAATATTAAACTATTCGGTTGAGCCGAATATTCGGCTTGGCCGAATATGAAATTATTCGGCCTGCCGAATATTCGGTATGGCCGAATATCAAAGTATTCGGCCATAGTATTCGGCCATTCAATACTTAATAAAAACTTTTACAAACTTTTCACTATTTCTACTTTTAACTGTCAATTTTTTAATTTATATTTAAAATAATTAGAAACAAAATCATTTTTAAATAAAATAGAATGTTTTTACATTATTTATTTGCTGTTTCTAAAGTATAACTTAAGAAAATTAAACATGAGAAGGATTAAAATGGTGATTTATTAGGATTCTCCTTGGGAATAAATTATGTGCAGATACAAGTTTCTAAATTTTGTTTAGTAAATAATCTGTTTCTTGCTTTCCCCCAAATAAAAGTCCTTTAAAAGAAAAAACAACAACTTTTGAGATTATTAATAGCTATCAAGGCAGACAATTTTTGTTCATGAAACCATAATCATAATAGACTTATTGAGTCATAAATATATTGTATTTCATCTCACTCTAGGTCAAAACTTGTGTGTTCGTTTATTATATTAACAATAAATAAGATAACATATTTTCAACTCACATGCTTTGATTTCTGTAAAATATGATATGATGGGAAGGGTGGAAAATACCACCATTCATAAGAAAAGAACTATGAGTCAAACATGCCTTTATTCAAAATTAAGTTGAAAGTATTTGTACTTTATATTGAAAAAAATTTGCCTTGAGTTATTTAAAAAGGACAATTATCAGACTGTAAAATTTTTCTTTGGCCATTTTTTCATTATTTGATTTTAAAATGCTTGTTTTGATTCATAGAAAATTTTATTAATTAAAGTTCATAATTGTGCTTCTTAAATAAGTCAAGGCAGATTTTTTTTTCAATACTAAATGTTCTTATAAAAAGCTCTTGTTTATCAAAATGTAAGTTTCTTTTATTAAATATTATGTAAAACTATTTTAAAAAGTAACATTTTAATACCTTTTAAATTTTAAAATATAAAAAGAATTTGGAAAGCCGAATATTCGGTATTCGGCCGAATAGTTAACTATTCGGCTGGCCGAATATTCGGTATTCGGCCCAACAATTACTATTCAGCTAGCCGAATATTCGGTATTCGGTTCACCTGTCGGCCGAATATTCGGTATTCGGCCAAAATCACTATTCAGTGCATCCCTAGAAGATACGATTCATTTTAATAATGTAAAAAAAAAAAATCGGCGCAAAACGTGAATAAAACGCTAAAAAAAAAAAAAATAAATAAATAAATAAAAAAATCGAATCAAAAGTCGAGCTTCGATGGGCATAACTACATTCACAGGGATTATCTTCCTACCAAACTTTATAGTCCTGTGTGTACCGTTTTTTCTTCCCCCTTCCTTCAAAAACACGATATGTTGATAGCCAAACTTTTTTCCTTATTATAAGTTTAATTTAGAAATTTTTTTTTTTTAAGGGTTTATGATAAATATATTTTATTTACAGATTTAAAAATTGAAATTATTATAAATAATTTCTTAAAGTTTGTAATAAAAAATGAAATTGAAGATTACTTAACATCTCTTATTATTATATATATACAAAAAATCTTAACCAGTTGATCGAACCATGATGCAAATAACGATTTTCACAAATCTCAATGTTATCAACATTTAATTTCCGATTAAAATAAATATTATGCAACTGAAATTCTAAAACAAACTGCCGAAGACAAAAAAAAATCTGCAGAATGAATAATATACTAAACAGATTCAACATTCTTAAAAAAAAAAAAAAATTATAAAAAATAATTTGCCAATATTTCTCGAGCATTACTACCCTACAATTAAAATTATTTAAGAAGCATTCTTATTTATAGCGATTTAAATCACAAGATAATGTCTATAATTAATGGAATACGAAAAATTGATAATGATGACCTCGTATGCACCGATATAAATCAGCATACGAGGTCCGTAAAATCTGCATGCTTCAAAATTTTCATTAAATTTTAACATTGTCGAGATTTTTAACTACCTCTACCATTAAATCAAAATATAAAAATAAAAACATTGGTAACTATTTAGTAAAAGAAAAAATAACTTATCTTTGTTTAAAGCATTTTTTGCTGACAGCTTTCTTTATCACAAGGCATCTCGGCTTTTTATCATCGGAAAAACAAGCACGGAATTACCAGATGTACAGACGTTTTCAGAGCAGAATTATACTGGCAGAACTGGCCTCAGTTCCCGTCAACCCAGTCGCTAGTTTTCTTCCTTTAAAAGCATCTATTGTACATATAAGAAGATGCAATGTACTACAAGGGGATCAGAGGGGATATGGGATGGATCAGACTTGGTGACGATTATCCCCCCCCCCCCCCTCCGCCTCCACTTTCACCTAAAAACTGCCCTGTCTCAATAGATTTTAATTAATCAGGAACTTTTCCCGGGGCATTCTCTATTCAAGAAGCGGGGAGGTGTTTTCTCTTTGACCAGATCAGAACCAACTGATGAGGTAAAAGAAACAAACATGACAAGCGAGGGAGAAGGGGAAAAAAAACTAAACTGTGTAAAATAGAAGAATGTCACAAAAATTTACTTCCGGTCTCGATTTATGAGAATGTGTTATTTCCAAAATCGGTTCCTAAAATGAAAGTGTCCTTTTTAAAAATACCTGAAAATAAAATAAAAAAAGTAAAAAAGCCTTTTTAGAGAGAGATCTCCACTGTGGAATGGAAAAAGAAATCACTTTAAAATATTGAAATTCAAACGAGATATATTTTAAAATTTCTTTTACAGAATGAACATTAGCGAGTGGGTCTTTTCGCGTGACTGGAGTAAGTAGCTTCTAAAGCGGCAAAACGTGTTGATCTATGCAAAATGAATGTAATAATAAGCGAGAAAAATAGTACTTATCGTAAATATATAATAAATATCGCAGCTTTGATTGCTTCTTTAAAAATTAATATTATAAAAATATAAATAAAAGAAAGTTAAAAATAATATTTTTGGTCTGAATTCCTCGTACGAATAAATTTTTAACCATATCGAATTAAAACCAGAAATTCAGCTGAGCCAAGATTTTAATTTATATTTCCACCGGGGCCGGTCTCTTTATAGGTCTGCACGTGCGAGAATTTCTAGGCCCCGGCCCAATCTGTTTATATTTTTACATTTCTAGGCCCGTCCTTGTCCATAAAGAAATTAGTGAAAAACAGGCCCGGCCCGATTAGACCCGACACAATTTCTACTATTTAGAAGAAATTCAAATTTGTATCGTATAGTTAACATTCCTTTAAAAAATACTGCACACATATTAGTGGGATGATTTTACAGCGTATTTTACAGAAAATACACAGTAGCAACATTAATGATTACTTAGATTCTTAGACTTTGAACATTGAAATAAGAATTAATTAAAGAATATGATATGGAATAAAAGAAAAAAAAAAGTTTAAAACATCATAACTTTTCAAGCTGTATAGTAAAAAGAAGATTTATGAAAATATTTTGATTTCATTTATTAAAGATTTCCTCAAATCTAAAGGAACTACTTATTGCTACATTTCTGAATTCATTTCTTTTCGAAATCACATAAGATTAGCAGGTGTTCTTATTCAGAAAATATGTAATTGAATGACGTCATCCATTTTTTGATAAAAGAAATTAAAGAAAATGCTGTCAAAGTTAGCATTTTGAATCGAATTTCCGAAAGCGAGACAGTTGGAAAATAGTCTACAGTCACACAAGAAAAATCTCTTATATCTCGACAAGAAGAGTATTCATCAAAAATGGAAAATGCTATTCGATTTCAAATCCATTTAATAGTCAGGCTTGTCAATTTTATACTTTTACAGTTAAAAATTGGTCCGAAAATTTGTCAAAATTTTGCGTTGTTGAGTGGGTGAATTTAAGAACTACCTATAAAAACCACCAAGAAATATATTTCCACAGATTACATTAACAGAAGTTCATTAACGCTATTAATATTTTTACAAAATGTAATGTCTGCCTTACACATCTTAAGTCCAATTCCGGCCCGGCTCGACTATTTAGAAAAACAATGCAAACCTGATCTTGGCCCTGTAAGAGTCTGCTAAAAAATTATGAAGTCCGGGTTAGGCATATTGTAACTGTCCGATGCCGATCTCTACAGTGCACAAGTTACATTTCTGTATTGATAATGTCAAACTAGCATCGGTTCGTGACTCACATTTATACTTATTCTCGTTAAAGCCATATTCATTGGAAATAGCTCATTTTAATCGCCTTTGCTTAAATTTTTATATCATGCCGGTTGGACCACTAAATTTTATTTAACGACCCGGCAATTATAGTCCGTTTAATTTTTTTGCCGTCCTGGCCCCGTAAAAAATGCGCATACGTTTCGCCGGACTGGGTACGGGTTTCGGGCCAGGTCCGTGCTGAACTCTAGATTTCGTGCCATACTTTTAATTTAATACTGTAAATGGCCAATATATATATATATATTGTATGGACATAACTGAACTTTTAACTTTCATATCGTCCATTATTATTTTTTATTTGTTTTGGCCTGATCCGAGCTGCACTTTTTTCGATGGGTCGGGCCGGTGGGCCCGATCGTGTAAATTTTGGCTCATGTAGACGTCTAATTCGGCGCCATTAAATGTATGTATGTAAATGCATAAATAAAACATAAGTTGCTAATTACGATAAAACTGCTGACGCATCGACTAACTGCAAAGCTGAATGTGTTAGTTGTGCCACTTTGGCTCTACGTTGTTTATCAAAATAAGGCACATCTTGTTCCTTATATAAACAATCTAACAACTGTATTTTTTACCCATATGTCAAATTCCGATTGCGTTCAAAAGTAAGGCAACATACATTATACATAATTCAATAATGTATTTCATGTTTGTATAATATGTCAATCTGTAAATTAAAAAGGCGAGAATGAAGATTTATTTATTTATTGTCTCAAACTTGAGCGATTGTGATGGAAGTAAGTTTTCTTTTCCATTGATATATACACTACACGCAGTTTTATTAGTTAAAAGAAAGATTTAGCTTTTCTGAAATACTAAGGAATGATATGACTGTCGGAGTTTAGGCGAGGGTGCTAAGAAGGGTGTCCATATTTCTCCTTTTAGTCTTTTTTTTTTTCAGCAAAAGGTCGAGGGGCTGGTGGAAAATCCACTTTTTGGTTTAATTTTCGGAGGGGGGGGGGGGAAAGAATATTTTTTGAGTTCAGTTTAAACAGTAAAAGTATAATGAGTTGCAGGTTGAAAAAAATTTTTTGAGGGTTCCTGTCAATTACCGCATCGCTCTTTTTTTTTAAAAATAGTGTATATATATATTTTTTTTTTTAATAGTGTATACATTGAATTTTTTATTCAGTGGTTAAAAGATTAAAACTTCAATTGTAGTGGCATAACAAAGATAATTAAAAAATTATAGTTAGTTTTTGGCATGTTTGCATAACTCTTCGAAATTACTTGTATGTATTAGGCTAATGGTCAGCGCCGTGCGAAGAGGGTTGGGGGCGAAGGGGGCTGTCTACCCGGGCGCTGAAGTTTAGGGGGCGCCAAATTTATACTATTAGCGTCATTTTGGGGCTGTTAAAAGAAAAAGGTGGGGTAGGGGGCGCCAAATTGAAACTTTGCCCCGGGCGCAGTTTTTTATTCGCACGCTCCTGCATATGGCGGGAGTTTAACTACTCTAGACGGGAATTAAAATGTCGTCACCCAAGATTTTTTTTTCTTTTTTTGTGTGTGTTTGTTTGCTTTTGTTGATTTATGCTTGTACAATAGCAGAATCGATGCGTAATCTTCCTCCCTGAAATAGCGGTGGAAAGAAAAGAACGGACATAAAAAAGAAAAGTTGTAAAATAAGGATACTGAATTGGATTTCAAAAGATAGCATCACAGTGCAAGGGACAGGGGGCATAGCTCAGCTCAAACAATGCTATTGTCCATTTCTAACTTGCCGTAGACATCTTATTTTCTCTCCGTTCTCCTCCGAATCTTTCTCTGATCACCCAGGGTTTCAGTCATTGGTTTCCACCCAGAGCCGTAACTAGAGGGAGGCAGAGGAGGCACGTGCCCTGGGCGCCGCCAGAACAGAAGCTGAAGGGGGTGCCAAATTAAGATTTTGTTTGATGTGTTTGATATAAAGAATGTATATATGTGGGGGTGGGTGGGCGCCGAAATCCATGTTTGCCCCGGATGCAAAAAAGGCTAGTTTTGGCACTGTTTGCACCCACCAGAAAAAGGGGACTAGTAAAATAGAAAGTATGCGTAATTTAGGTGGAAGCTATGACAAGTTGATGGGAAAAACAGGGTGTTTTTGAAGTGGAGTTTCTCTAATTCATGGATTGAGGAAAACCTTGAACAATCGCAGCGATTGCTGGGAAAAATTCTGGGCACATTTGATTATTTTTTAATATAAGAAGGGTGCATTTTGCCGATTTTTGAAAGGGCAGGGCGGGATTTGCCGATTTTAAAAGGGGCGTGGCGCTGCGCCCTCCAAAAATGGCCTAGCGGGAACACTATTTGCAATGTTTTATGGGAACAGATGTGTTTGCGTTCGGCCTGATAAACTTGGTGATTTTTTTGCACCAAAAAGCTGTTTCCGAAAATGATCGCCAAACTGAAACTGCTTGAGAAACCCATTTTCAAATACAGCGATCACTTTCAAAACTTCTGAAAAAATGCATTTTTGTAAATATAAAAAAATGAATAATTTACACTATGTCATAGTGCCCCTGACAAGTGTGATGACAGTGCCTCCCTCTCCCAATTTTTTTTTTTTTTTTTTTTTTTTTTTTTTTTTCAGGAGTTAAAAATTTAAAATGTTTAAGTGATCATCATATTTGAAAATGAATTTCATTGCTGATTCAGAATTGTGATCATTTTGAAAACTATTTTTTAGCACGAATAAGCACAAAATTAAAAACAAAGTAAAAACAAAAAATAGTATTTACATTTTATAGATTTCTTTTTAGTTGTTGTAACCCTCTTTCTGTTCTTTCACCAAAAAAAATATATATATACATAAATAAAACGAGCGAAATAATTTAAATTCCAAAGAAAATTTAAAAATATCTATAATACAGGGTGCAAGTAGATATTAGAAAAATTACTAATTCAGAATTGTGTTGCTGATTGGAAATTGCGATCATTTTGAAAGCTATTTTTTTTTTTCACGAGTAAACAAAAAATAAAATTTAAATAATAACAAAAATAGTACTTGCATTTTGTAGATTTCTTGAAATTTTCAAATAGTTAAAGAACAGAAAAAGGGTTACAACAACAACAACAAAATATTTACATATGAATAAAACGAGCAAAATAATTTTTAAAATGTCTATATACAGGGTGCAAGTGAAGATTACAGAAATAAAAATACACAGTTGCAAGAAAGATAATTAAAAATTTAGAACCAAAACATTGATCTTTACTGAAATACCAATGTCTGCTATTGATGCGTCATTGTTGACTAATCATTCTCATGTCTGATCTGCAGTTTTGACAGGTCATTTTTAGTGATTGACCGAATCAGGAATTTTGCCAAATACCGAATATTCAGTCAAGTGTACGCCAAATATTCGGTATTCCGCAATAGAATACTTATTTTTTAGTAAATATTTTTGCACAATTTTAAAAAATTCAAAATATGTCCATGAATCACATATAAACGTGAATTACGTCCATAAATTGCTCAAAAAACAGGAATTACATCCTCATCCATGAATCGCTCAAAAAATGCAAATTATGTTCATAAATTGCTCAAAAATGCAAATTACGTCCATGAATAGTGTTAATAATGCAAATTATGTCAATAAATCACTCAAAAAATGCAAATTTCGACCATACATTGCTCAAAAACGCAAATTTTGTTCATGAATAGTGTTAACGCGAATTACGTCAATAAATTGCTCAAAAAATGCAAAATTTTTAAGGCGAAAAGCTATAAGAAACGCAAATTACTTTCATGAATCTCATAAAAATAGCAAAGTATGACCATTAATCACATAACAAGTGCAAATTATGTTCATGAATCGCATAAAAAATATGAATTTTGGCCATAAATTGCTCAAAAAATGCAAATTACATTCATAAATCTCATAAAAACCACGAATTACAGCTACAAATCGTGCAAAAAACACGAATTAGGCTATAAATTCTGCCCCCAAAAAAAAAAAAAAAAAAAAAAAAATGTGAATTCAGAGTTTCCCCCCAGGTTTAAAAAAGGACGGGGAGCTACTGCTCTGAAAAGGGCACTTTTTACATTTTTCAAGGCACTTTTTACATTTTTCAGGGCACTTTTTCATTTTTAAGGGCACTTTTATAGAGTTGAATCTAGCGGTTCAAAAAATCGTGAAAAAACAGAAATTCAATAAAAAAATTGAAAAAAGAAAAAATACATTTTTTTAAAGATCTCGAAAAAAGGGCAAATATTGATAAAAATCTTGAAAAAATGGCCAGTTTTGTTAAAAGATCGTAAAAACAGCAGTTTTTGTTAAAAGATCATAAAAAATGGCATATTTTGCTAAACAAAATGGGAAAAAACAACAAATCTCGTAAAAATATAGCGAAAAAACAGAACTTTTCACAGAATTCTCCGTTTTTCTCGCAAATCTTTTGACGAAATCTGCCATTTTATCGCTATTTTTTGACGAAAGTTTTCATCTTTTGCGACTCATTTGACAAAAATTTTCGTTTTATCGAGATTTTTGGAAAAAATTTGTCGTTTTTCCACGATCTTTTGAAAAGATCTGCCGTTTTGTGACATTTTTTAGCGATTTTATGACGAAATTACCCATCCCACGGGACGCGTATGAGGCTATTTTTGCATTCTGTCGCCGATTTCCTTTGTAATTTACGCGCTATAGCACGTTCGGATCATCGCTGGAGGGCTGTGTTTTTTCAAATGTGGATCAAGAAGGGCACTATTTTTTTTTAATAAATGACAAGAGGGGCGCTAGTTTTTGGATGAGGGGTGCTATTTTTTAAACTAAAGGGCAGGAGGGGCGGAGCGCCCCCCTGAAACCCTCTGGGGGAAACTGGCGAATTACACCCAATGGTGATTACTAGTTGACATGTATGACTAGTATGAGCAACATCTTGAATTTTTTCAGAAATAAATTCATTCTTCCTTCATGAAAAAACATAAATCCAGTAGCATTAACAAAGATTACAGATTTAAAAAATACATATAGAATTAATATAAAAATAGTCAAATTTAGACTTTACTTGTGAACTGAAAGTTTCATTATTTACATCTGTAAATTATGTGTGGATTTTAGAGCATTGTAGATTTTATGGTTGTGGATTTAATGAAATCTACTGTATTAGTGAACTGGTCTTTTTGCTTGACTGAAGTATCCTTTAATATTTTTATTTATACTATTAAGCATTTCTATTTTATTATGATTTAATTTATAGTTATTTGTTGTAATATTCAAAGTTCTATGATTTCTTTTATAAAATATATGTATATTTCTTTTTTTTTTTTTTTTTTTTTTTTTCCAGCTGCCCGGGGAAGAGGTAGAGCCAGGGCTTTGTTCCAAAGACGTAAATAAATGGAGTTTTCATAAAGCAATGTCATCTTTCATCTTGTATCATCTTATTTTGTTTTCAAGTAAATTTTATGTAAATTGCCTCGTTTAATTAAACACCTTTTTACATTTACTTGCTTCATTCAATTAAGATGTTGCACACTATTTCAAAATATTTTATCTTGATCTGTTTTGTTACAAGTGTTATTTGTGCAAGTTTTTATGCAGTTATTTTTAATGACATGTTTTAAGGACATACATATGCAGTTTGACATTCCATCCCAATATGTTAATTTAATTAGAAAGCTAGGTAGCTCTTTTCAAAAAATTTACCAAAACAATATTTTAAAAAATTCAATTTTTTAATTAAATTTATTGTTAATACACAAGCTTAAAAACAATTAATCTTCTAAAATATCATATTCAAGCTTAATTTTTCATGTCATTAAGGATATTTAACTTTTAAAATGAATTTCTGCATTCCAGCGTCATGAGTGTTAACAAACCAAACAGTTAAATTTCTTAGTTAAGTAAAATGTTTATTTCTATGAACTGAAAATTTCAATTGCACATTAGTCCTCTAACAATAATACATATAAAATGAGCAACTACAATAAAAAAAAAAAAAAAAAATGTATAGATTGTATTACTGTAAGCATTTGTATCATAAGCATTAAGTATTTGGTTTTTGTTCCATTGAACATTACTGAAATGAAAAAAAATTTAAGAAAAAGTAAATTTGAAAAATATTTTTGCTGTTAAAATGTTATTTTGAGTATTGCATATCGTACTACTTCGTTATCCTGTTGACAGATTTTGCCAAATTATACAAATCGCCAAACTAATAGCCAAATTATACATATTGAGGTAATTTTTATTTAAAATAATAAAAAAACAAATAATTTGTAGAATATTAATAAAAATATAAATAAAGTTGATATAAAAATCACTTTATGCCACATTAACACATGTATCGTTATCATATTTAATGTCATTGTATTGACATTCACGATCATCCATTATTGGCTTTTAATCTTATAATTTGGTGATAGTATTTTGGTCGATGGTATAGCAGAGTAGTACCCTGTATATATTCTATATATTTGAAGCAATTCTTATAAAAGTTTGATAAAAATTATACTTAAATGCTTAAAATTTAAAACATTTCAGGAAGTAATACTCATGACAAGTGATAACATTCTTGATAAAAAACTTTTTTTCATGCACAGGGGTAGAGAATTTTTCTAAAAATCTTACCAGCCAAGGATTTATTTCACCAGCCCACAAGATGCAACACATATGCAGTTAAAAATAGTTATGACAAAATTGCACGCGATTATAGATGAAATTACTATTATTACAGTGCATTTTTGTAATTATTTTTTCCTATAAAGAAATATATACAACAGAGGTAAGCTTAATATAAGATAGAACTTAGTACCATATAGAGATGGGAATGCTCGGAAAAAACCGTTTTTTTTTTTCCGAAGGCTTATTTTTCAATTTTTCCGAACTGGAAAAATTGAAATTTCATTTATGAAATAATATAGTGAAAATTTTGTAATAGCTACATTCTCATACTTTTTTTTTTTTTAATTTATTTTTATGTTGAGTGTCTCACATGAAAATTTTAATGTGGGTAATCTGATCTCTGAGCAGAAATCTGTTTGAGAAGACTTGAAAGGATCCTTCACATTTTTTTCTTGTTTGAAACACAAGACCCTTTGCAAAATTTCTCGTGAAAATAGACATTTCAGAAAAAGTTTAAACAACAAATCGAATCTTTCGCAAGTGCAGTGATTGAAGGAAAAAAAAAAACTCTTGCCATACAGCAGCTGAATCTTATTAAGTTGCATATATGTATGTAAATAACCTTATTAAAAATGTCTAAATAGGAACCTAAATATAGTAATAATTTCTTATTCAAAAATTCTGAATATATTTTGTGCAAATATATACAAAAATTTCACAATTTCACAAAAACTTGATTACATGAAAAAAATCTAGCAAATCTAGCAACTTCTCTTTTTAAAAATTAATTCATGTGTAAAATTAGTGCAATAATATGCTGATTAATGGAAATGATAAAATTAAAAATTCAACATAAAATTTTGAAGTATGCATTTATTACTTTAATCTATCTTTTCAAGAAGTAAGTATTGAATTCGTGAAAAATTTGATTTCCAGTTTTTGGTGTATTTAAACATTTTAGAAGGTCCTGAACACGTTTTGATGGTTTTTGGAAAATATCTGTCACTCTGTGAGTCTGCATGTGACAAATTTTATGGGAACTCTATCTCAAGAACTGATGCACATGATTTCACAAAACTTTAGATTCAGTTACACCTTGATATAAACACGAGATGTTTAGTTATTAGTGTATATCGCCAAATTGATGGCGCTGCTATGCTGCATTATTCATAATTTCCACAATAGTTCTATCTCAAACTAATATATGTATTTTTATAAAATTTCAGATTTAGTTAATCTTTGACATAACTTTGTGCTCATTACTTTTTGGTGTAAATTGCTTAACAGATGACGCTGCTGTGCTGCATTATTCATGATTATCGCAATAACTTTACCTCAAGGACGATTTTTTTTAAAAATCAAACTACAGCTTCAGACAGTTTCTGATATATATTAATGTTGTTTAGTTTTTGGTGTAAATTGCCCTATAGGTGGCACTTCTATGCTGCATTTTTCAAGATTTCATTATAGCTGATTAATTGAATGTTTTTTCAAGGTGTTCAATCTAAAATTGACCTCCATAATGTACAGTAATGTTGCAAAAACATAGGCAGTTTGCATTGGAAAAGTACAACTTGTATTAAAAAAAACCCCATATTTTATTACAAGTAACTATGTTATAAATTACTTTCCCTCAGGGTTGTTTGGTTAAAACCACGCTGGTTTAAACCATGGTTTAAACCAAGTGGTTTTTTTCATTTGGTTTTTTTTAATGTTTTCATGTATTTTACGCATTATTAAAATATCCAAAATCCAAGTTATGCGGAAGCTACAAGCACAGCCTTTTGCTTTTTTTAAAAGACATTAATAAATTTTTAAAGTGACAAACACTTTTAATCCGCCCAACTTTTCTTACTAGCTATAAATCTACACGGCAAACTAATTTTTTTGAATGTGAGCTATGGAGGAGGAAAAGAAAAAGCTGTTTGTTTTGCTTCTTCTTTAAACCTTTTATTTTTAAAAAATAGCCTAAGATACAATTTTACCATTTAAATTGCATCATATATCAAAGCATTAATGATGACATAACATAAGTCATTCTCCCCATTGGTTACTCTTTGTTCTCTATATGTTAATGAACGAATGATTGTACATTTCCTCTGTTCTGTACCTATTAGTTTTAATAACCTTTTGCTTTTCTTGCATTGGAGTTTTACTTTATGATTTTATTCTGTTTGTACTATATTTTACTTTAAGAAAGCTACTTATATATATTGGAGTAAAAGGATGTCTAAAACTAGAAAAAAGAAAGATATAATCTGGTAGGAAAATAGAAATACACCAAGAACAGGCTCGAGAGCCAAATGTATAAATTGCATGCAATGCAAATGCTGTCAAATTAGTTCTCCCTTATTATATTTGATGGAATTGTTTTTCAAGATGCCTTAGATGTTTGCCTTAAAAATTACCCCACTTAAAATTTGGGATGAAAATAGGAATGTTAATGATAAAAATATTCAAAAGTTTCTATGTCTAATTTTAATCTAAAAAGAAATGTTTGAATTGTTAAAGCCTATTGCAGTTGCCCTGGATAATATCTAAAGTAATAATTGTTCCATTGTTGATGTAGTTTATATTTGGAAAAATCTTCAAAAAATACTAAGAGAAAAAAGATAAGTAAAGAAGTCCCGCAGTGTTTTGTGTCCAGGTATAAAATGGCTCTAACACCCATGCATGCTTGATATCGTGGTACAGTCAAAGTGGTCTGACCAAGAAAAAAAAAGGATGCATTAAATTTTGCAAAACTAGAATATTCATATAACTTTAGCTTGCACTGATAGTAAATTTTATGCCAATCTCCACCTTTTGAAAAACACTTTTTTGAGCAGAATGCAGTAAGGAAGTTACCCCATATAAAATAAGAAAGAGTCAGCAAATTCAAATCAAGAAACTTAATAGCTCCGTCTTTACTGAAGTTGTACAACTTATAACAGCAAAAGCCTATTCAGCGAGTGTTGAGAGAATATCTTCAACATTTGGACTGGTATAGACAAATATACGAAATAAATTGGGATTAGAAAAGGCCTCAAAACTTGTCTTTTTATTTTAAGCTTTTAATTAAAATTAAATAAATAGAATTGTTTTTATGAAGAAATTGTTTACCTAAATATATTTAACTAGGCAAAATAAAGTTTGTATTAAAAAAAAAAGAAAAAAAATAGTAATTTTTCAAAGCATATGTCTCAATATGTATAAATATTACACTCATTGATAAACCAAGTATGTCGATACACATGTGATTTATTTTAGCATCAAAAAAATGCATATTGATGTTTTTTATTTAAAAAAATATATATATAGTAAAAGATTAATAATCATTTGTTGATGTTGATATTATTGATACAGTAAATGATTTCTAAATTAAGCACAGGAAAATGTTTTCTATTTTTGCTTATTTTTTGTTGATTTAGTGATATATATTTGTTTATCCCTCATTATGTTCTACATAATAATTATTTCTTTAATTATTATCTAAAGGCTTATATGAGTATACTAATAAATTAATAGTTCAACATTTTTTAAACAATAAATATTTCCCTAAAGAAAGCTAAACTTATAGGTAATTTAATTATAATTTTTATATGCATTAATTATTTAATTATATAAAAAAATTAAGTACCAATGTGAATGTTTAACATTAATTACAAAAGAAAAATCATGACTTTCTAAAACTCAAATTTTTTTCTTGCAAATGCTTTTTAAGTAATGATGGGGAAAAAACCCGGTTTAAACCAAAAAAAACCTGGTTTAAACCAAAAAAACCCAGTTTTTTGGTTTTTTTTCAAAAAAAACGGTTTTTATACCAACCCTGCTTTCCCTCTTGATTAAACTTTGAATTTTTGTAGTTTTCTAAAGCACAGTAGAAGTTTATCTCTGTATGTAATTGCTTTTGTTAATTCCTCAAATAGTGAGCATTTTCTATTTGTATTGTTCTGTTTTCATAACTTTTGAGTTCCACTCTTAGAAATATAAAATTACCATGTGGAAACATTATTGAGTATGGTTTCTTACTCAAGAATGGAATACCAGATTTCAGGGTAAAAAGAAAAAAATTACATTTAATTAAACTTAATATTTTTCTGGTTTCAGTGAGTAAAAATCTAACAGTCAATAAATCCTATGCTGTTTTTTAGTTGCAGACCTGAGTAAGCCAAAGTCACACTTAGTTTTGTTTGAATTTAGATTCTAAAACTAAATCAAAACTTTTTTGAGTTGAGATTGGAAAGCTATACCAAAACTAAACATATTTTATAAAGGAAATAAAATTATAATTCTAAGGAAAAAAGTAATAATGTAAAAATATACATTTTTTACACAAACAATGGAATTTTTGAATACTGATATTCATAATAATGACGAAACTGCAATAATTTCTTTAAACTAGTATCATTTATTTAAAAACTATACTTATGTAAATGAAATGCATAATTTATTTCATTCCAAACTGCAGACATATTGGCTCAGGTTTTTACATTAGGTCAATTGGTAGTTAAACATGTAACTGAAAAATCATTTCAACAGAGATATAACAAACAATAGCATTTAATAAAAATTCTTAGGCTGTGGGAAAAAAAACTAAACTTTTAAAAGCAGGCTTTGCTACTTTCTTTTTATTTTGTAATATAAAGTGAAAATAATTTTCATTTAATACATATAAATGGGAAAATTTTTTTATTATTTAATATTCTCTAAGAAAATGTAATTTATTTGGGAGAAACAGTCATGAAAAATCAATTTTTCCGTTTTTTTCCGAAATAAACTGGTAAAAAACTAGTTTTTTTTCCATTACTTATATTTTTCTGGAAAATTTACATCTCTAGTACCATATTTATATTATACTGTAATAATTTGGAAAGTTAAAATATCTAGGTTAAAAAAGTGTCTCTAATAATGTCTATAGTTTTTCAAAAACTAAAAATGCACCTGCCTCCCCAGAAAATCCACTCACCACTATCGAGCAAAATAATGTATTTCCAGTCCCCTGTTCATGCACATCTATTGCAAATGATAAATGATAATAGATTCTTGTGCCTTTTATTATAAATTTGTGCTAGGTAAAGTTCTTATAACTTGATTATATTCCACATATAAGATACCCTTTTCCTATAGCCTAAACATTTGGTCCTTTTCATCAGTTACTCTAAAAAACTTAACTTTCAACTCTCGCATCATCATACTTTTGAATAATTCCAACATCAATAAGGTGTTTTGTTTCTATTAATTCTAACAACTTTTGACTGAATCATAAGTACCTGCTTGAAAATTACACTGATAGGTTCAGGCCCACTACATTCTGCACTATTCTCAACAGGGCTAGCAAGTTTCTGCCAGGGTGGTTAAAACCGCCATGACAGAAACTAGTTTCTGCCAGTAAGTGGCAAAAAATGGCAGAAACTTAGAAATGATACTAATAAGAACTTAAACCTGTAATGATTCACAATTCACATATGTATTTAACACACAAAGAATTTAGTTAAAAAATTAAAACAAGGATTATTAATGTTATTCAAAGTTTAAAAAAAAAAAAGTTCTGAAATGTTCATAAATATACTTTGTTTATTTTGTTTTTGTTCTGTCACTTGAAAAACAGAAATTTTCATTATGCCAATCTGATGCTGTACAAGTTTAACTGTTGATGTTATTATTGTTATTTACGGTTGAATTTCTCTAATTCTAAACTCTTATAAATCTCTCTCTCTCTAAACTTTTAAAAAGTTTAATAAAATGAAATTTACAAAAAATTCTAAGATATTTTACCATCACTTTTCAGAGTATCTTTAAATATATAATGCACTGCAATTACTTAAATTATCTACTACTACATACAAAGAGAAATGGTTCTTGTGAAAATGTATAAGTAAATAATTGTAGCACAAAGATAACAGAAAAAAAAAATAATAATGAAATATTTTGTATAATTATTTCACAATATTGATTGAACAAATTTATTTTCGTGGAAAAAGTAATAATATACTAATAGCATTCCATAATATAAGACTAATTTTTTCTAACCTTTCTTAACCGACTGCTTTTTATTACTTACCCATCATGCGTAGTATAGGGTAAGTCTTGCAATCGTTTTGAAAATCGAAAAAAAAATTTTGACGGTTTACATGTTTTAGATAGTGGAGATTCCGAAAAACATATTTTTAGAAAAAAAAATTTGCTGTCCGTCTGTCTGTCTGTAAACGCTCTATCTCCCAAAAAAATTGAGATAGAGACTTGAAATTTTGTATGTAGTTAGTATGTAAGAATGGTACGAAGCCTATTTAATATCAGCAACCTCGATTATCCGGAACTATTTTTTTCGGACTCTCGAAAAATTCGTTCTGATGAAAGGTATATAAAAATTTTCGAATTTTTTTGTTCTAAGGAATGGACGTAAAAGGCAATAAAATAACACACATTTTGCATATAGAACGAAGTCGATCGGATTATTAGTTGCCGAGATATTTGTAATCCTGTTTTCCACATTCTTCGATTTTTCATGACCCTGTATTTCATTCAAATTTCAATTCAGAGGTATATTTTAATTGGAAATGAGATGCTTAATCAGACACATTTAATTGTTAGTTAATATAATTATTGTTTTTGGAGTTATAAGGATGTTTCTTTTACGCAGTTCAGTACTTACTTGAGTAGTTTGGTGTTTTATATAATTTGTCGAAATTGGTAATCAGCAGTTCTTTAATAAAGCATTACTATGTATATTAACAATATTTAAATTTTGTTTATGAATTGCAATGCATTAACAATATTTAAATTTTGTTTATGAATTGCAATGCATTGTATAAATAGTTTTCACATGTTTTATTTTCATATCCATGATGGGTAAATATTACGGTGGCCTCCAACGACTAGTTTTGTTCTGAATGAAAGAAAAGTTTGAAAATATTGTTTCAAGACCAGCATTACTTGCTGGTAATGTCATTATTGAGGATGTAATATTAGAAAATTTCTCATTTTCACCAGTATTCTTTTTAAAAGGCAATTACCCACAGAAGGCAAGACATTTTCTAGGACTTCCTTGGGGAAATGTTTCTGGAAAAGGAATCTATTTTTCAACAAGATGTTATATTCAGCACAAAATTTAGATTAACTAAATTTCTTTATGCTTGAATGTTAATTTTAATCCCATATTCTTCGGATGAAGTAGAAAAGCTAGCATTAAAGCTAACACTGAATTAAATGACATTTGAATCTTGCATTTGTAAGTTTCTATGATATTTCCATGATATTTCCATCATTAAATAAAGTTAAGCAAATCTTATGAGCAGCTGCAATAGAACTTAGAACAGTGATGTTTTTTTACTTTTATCTAAAGCAACAGCAAAAGATTTTAACATTTGTAACAAACATTTAATTTTATAAATCATGATATTTATTTACAATTTTAACAATTGCTATGTCCTTAATATCATTTTCATGATTTTCGATTATCTGCTAATAATATGGCTAATTCTCCAAGAAAAATACAAAACTACCAAACTCTAATACAAATTTATTTTTTAATTAAAACTATTCACAATTTTTTATTTATCCTGAATAAAATGTATCTAATCAATTTAATCCTATTAAAAAAGTCTCAGATTATGTCATGCAATGAGTTTATGCGAATTATTGCTGGTTAAACCAGTTATAACCACTTTCTGTCACTTGCATGGCAGAAACCTTTTTCTGCCAACAAAAGCTCAGCCCTGATTCTCAGTATCGAAAGAAGAATTGTCAGATTCGCTGCTTAACCCGGGAGAACTCGCTATATAAGATTTTCTCTCACCATCATACCTTTTTTAAGACTCTTATTTAAACCACCTTTCCTTTTAATTAAAATTTCAAAATGTTATTTCAATTATTTTATCTGTTTTTGTGAATAAAAGTACTAAGGCAGAAAAAGTCTTTATTTTAAAGCAATTTTCAAAAGAAGCATAGCAGTGGCGTAGTCCATACAAAAAAACAAAGGGTTTACGCTCAAGGCAGAGGATATATCTTAGAGAGTATATACTATAACTTTCTTGAGAAACGGAGTATACGCTGTTCCTCAAACAAATCCAGAACATATACTGCATATACCCCTACATATATGCTCCACGACATCCCTGAAGCTCCCTTGCCTCCTTTAATGAGTCACCCCTGATGATATTCAAGCAAAGGTCTTCTTTAAAAAAAACAATAGTTCAGCAAATTTCAGCAATTTTTTTAAACAAGTCGTTGGACGCTCTTACTAATCTTACAGTTTAGCAAACGTCAGGGGTGAGGAATTTTTCAAAAATCTTACCAGCCAAGGATTTATTTCACCAGCCTGCAAGATGCAACACATATGCACTTGAAAATAGTTATGACAAATACGCACACGAAATTACTATTACTACTATACATTTTCTTAATTTTTTTTCCTATAAAATTAAGAAATATATGCAACAGAGGTAATCTTAATATAAGATAGAACTTAGTACCAGTGGCGTAGCAAGCGGGGGGTGGAGGGGGCGGTCCGCGCCGGGTGACACCCAATTTTACTTGCAAATATATACACATAAGCTAATAAGATTTTGGAGAAAAGTTCAGGAAAATGAAATTTCTAGCACACGACGCATTAAAGCTAATTTTCTTTTCTTTGAGAATGTGAAATTTATACAGAAAAGGGTGTCTAAGTAAGATATTCACCAGAGATCAGAAAACAATCTATCCAACGACTGGATAGCGAAAAGCAAAGAATGGTAAAGAATGTTTTAAAGAAAAATTTTTCTTTTACAAATAGTTATGCAAATTATGGACGAATAATAAATCGCTCCTCTTTATTTTTATTTATTTATTTATTTTTTTTTTATTTTTTTTTTTTTTTGTAATGCAGAAGGAGAAAACGTAAATAAGGAATGTTATTGTCATTTGTTATAATAACATAAAATTGTGATTGAAAAAATGTGACAGATTTTTTTTTTTGGGGGGGGGGACATCATGGTGGTTGGGGGTGACACCATTTACTTCCGCCCCGGGTGTCACCCATCCCAGCTACGCCACTGCTTAGTACCACATTTACACTGTAATAATTTGGAAAGTTAAAATATCTAGGATGAAAAAGTGTCTCTGACAATGTCTCTATTGCGTGCAGTTTTTCAAAAACTAAAAATGCATTTGCCTTCTCAGAAAATCCACTCGCCACTGGCGAGCAAAATGATGTGTTTTCCCACCCCTGATCAACGTGATGAACAAGTAGTACCAAATAGCTTAAAAGAAGCATTCTTATAACTCCAAAAAAGATAATCATATGAACTGACAGTTATCTGTTGCATTAAGCATCTTATTTCCAATGAAAGTATATCTGTGAATTGAAATCTGAATGAAATACAGAGTCATTAAAAATCAAAGAATGTGAAAAATAGGATTACAAATATTTCGGCAACTCATTATCTAATCCACTTCTTTCTTTATGCAATTTTTTTTTTGTGTCTTTTACATCCATTTTTAAAATAAAAATAAAAAAAGTGAATATTTTGAGTCCGAAAAAAATAGTTTCGTATAATCAAGGTTACTGATATTCAATAGGCTTCTTCCCATTCTTACATACTAAGTACATACCAAATTTCAAGTCTCTGTCCCAATTTGTTTGGGAGATACAGTGTTTACAGACAGACAGACTGATGGCTTTTTTATCTTTTTTCTAAAAATGTTTTTTGTAATCTCCAGTGTTCAAAAAGTGGAATATCTGTCAAAAAAATCTATTTTTAAAATGATTGTAAGTCATATTCTATACTATGTATGATGGATAAATAAAAGGCATTAATCATTCCAAACCACTTTTAATTGTCATTTCTTCAAATTATGTGTGTTCACGTATAAAAAATCCTTGCTGACTCGGCCTATAGGCAGAGGTAAATTTCGAAGTTAAGTGCTAATTTCACCAGCAAGAACTAAATCAAGATTTGAGATACAACCCAGTTTAACAATTTTATCTTTTGATGAATTTTTATTTTTGTAATTGTTGGTTTTATAAGCATCCAGGTGTCGATCCAGACAAAATTTGGGGCCTATTTAGGGCCCCTTCACAAAAATAAATTTATTAAAATTAGGGATGCACCGGATACTGATTTTGCCGGATACCGGATATCCGGTATCCGATTTGCCTGCCGGATTCGGATATCCGGTACTGAATATGTTTTTAGTTATGTTGAATGTTTGTTTATTTCTTTATGCAATGCCATCTCAAATAATAAATTGCAAACATGTTTCACACACCATTACAACTTTTAAACGTATTGGAATATAATTTACAGAAACTATATATCTTTGACTATCAGGGCACATTTGTAAATGCAGAGGTGTTAAACTATATGAGAAGGAAGAAATTAAAAAAAAAAAAAAAAAAAACTATTATTTTTTACATGCCATTTAAATATTTAATTTATACCAGCATGACAAAATTCCATTAAAATAATTTAAATCAATAACTCAAGATAATTATCCAAAATGTCTATTTTATTTAAAACAAACGAAAAGAATCAAGCCTTATATATATCATATCTATTTTTCAATTTTCATTCAGTGTTATGAACAATTAATAATTGAGTTGCTAAATGAATATTTTAATTTAGATTTTATTCGATTTTGTGTGGTTTAGAATCTTTTGTAAGTTACACTTTTTTATTTTATTTTATTTTATTTATTTATTTATTTTTGTAAATTTGGATAGGCATTCACTTTTAATTTACTTGCAAGAATAATACATTTAGATGATTGTATTGTCAATATCCTGCGGTGATTGCAATCGTCAATACTGTAATTTCTGACATTTTAGCTAATTGAATTATGTTCTTCTATGCAATGGAATTTTAAACCCATATGAAATTCTGAAAAGGGCATAATCAGTAGGTTTCTTCTATTCCATTAGAAATGGTTTATTTAAAAGGTCATGTCCTAATTTCTGTAAACTATGCACATAAACTATTTATTGTTTCTAAATGTGTTTCCTTAAAGTTTGCCATTTTTTTTCCAATCATTTGGAAAGCGGTTGCTGTTATCGGTTGAGAATGGACCTTGTGGTGTCTACATTTTATTTTGTTTATTATTGGTCCAAGAAATCCATGACATATGTAGTATGTGACTCTTATTACATGAATCATGCTTTGATCATCATAAAAATAATGTTTTTACTGATTTTCATTAACTCAATGGGAAACATTTAAACATCTTGCTTTGGACAATGGATGTCCTCATTTTATTTATTTATTTATTTATTTTTTTTTTTTTTTTTTTTACGTAATTCTTCAAATTTAGAAGAATTTTTATTTGAATAGGAAATCAAAATGTCATTTTTAATAAAGAAGAAAATGAAAAGTTACAAAATGGGCAGATGCAAATTATCAGATATGGGAAAAAAAAAGAATTCAAGCAGAAACATCGTATGAAAGATTATCTTTTAAATGAAAAAAGAAGTATGATTATCAAGCCCATTGATTACAAAATGTGCGATGATTTCGAAAAATGAAAAAAAAATCTAATGCTGAACCATTCATTGTAAAAAAAACATGTTTTTTTTTTTTTTTTCCAATGTGCAACACAAGATCTAATCTCATTTTGTTTAATGCTGATTCCAGGCTAATTAGATAGAGCTCAGACTCTAGTGACCATTACTGCCCTTTTAGAAATTTCTTGTTTCGGCAAAAGAGACAAAATAAATTAGAAAAAGAAATTCACAAAATACGGAAATCGGCCATAGAAAAAATATCGCTGATTTTGTCCACCATGGCAAAAATAAATTTTTAAAAATAGTCAGTCGGTCTGAAAAAATTTGAAGTTTGAGGGAACTTGGGCAGTGGGAAAATATAGCGAAATTCACCAGTCATTTACAGTAAAATGTGAAATTTGTTAGCCTGTCACAAGCAAATATCATGAAAATCATCAGCAGGTAACAGAAAAAACACAAATTTTTCGGCTGGACACAGGAAAATAATTATAAATTTCAGCAGATTGTCACTAAAACAAAAAGGGAAATTTTCCAATCAGTCGCAGAATAAAATAGCTAAATTTGTCACATTCAGTTGAGAGAAAAAAATTGTGAAATTTGGCAATCGGTCTCGAGAAAAATGTTGCAAAAGTTTGTGGGGCGAGCAAGCGAGAAAATTGTGAGAAAAATTACAAAGTTTTTCAATCAAATGCAAAAAACCAATCATGAATTTTGTATAATTGCCGTAAGAGAAAACTGTGAGATTTGTCAATTGACAGCGGAAAATATCACAAAAATAGTCAGTCAGTCCTGAGATTTGATCGCCATTTAACAAAAAAAAAAAATCAAAAAAGGATTTTTTTTTTTTTTTTGGAAACAGGAATGTCTTGGCCATAAGATTTTTTAAGGCATGAATCCAGCCATCCCATGCCAAAGTTCAAGCCCTGTATGTGTATATTAATAATACTGAATAAAAAATGTACTTCAAACATTTAAATATTCTGCTTATTTGTCAATGAAATGCTGATAATGGCTAATAATTACAATGAAATGCTGATAATTGCTAATAATTTGTACAATGAAATGCAGATAATTTATAGAACAAATTTTACACATTTATCAATATTATTTTATAATTGTAAAGTAATTTCACAAAGAAATACATAGCTTCCAATTATTATAGCTTCCATAAAAAGGCTTACGAATATACCAATGGTTTGAAGAGTTATTTCCAAACATGGGTT